>JAEOAE010001365.1:0-12472 GCA_036365155.1 Meriones psammophilus
GATCCGTCCCGTATTTACGTAGATGGCTGCTGCGCTGAAGATCGCCACATCCATGAAAACTATTATATTTCAGTCCATGTCGCCTGCGTGAAGTGCAGCAGCGCAAGTAATAAGTTTTTGGTTCTGTCGCTGCAAACTTGGTTCCTGTGAACGACGGTGTGTTGCAACCGGGAGTATTTTGCGACCGTTCATTTTACGCTAACGCCTATGAACCTCTCAGCAAATAAGAAACAAAGCGGTCGCATTGTTGTGCGGCATCTTGTCGAAGTCAAACGCGTAGAAATCAGAGAAATTTCTATCCTCGTCGAGCGGGTTTTGACGCGCAGAATAAACAAAACACTCTTACGACGTCAAAATCAAATTGTCAAGTTTCTAAATGTGCAATAATGTGCAGACGTCGTGGGACGAATCATCGTTCTTTGGTGTCAAAACCCTGAGGAGCTGAGGAAATGGATCTGTGATGACTAGTTCACGTCTACGGAAAATGGTGTTGCACGGAAAAATGCCAGTGTGTTCGTGTGTAGGGCTTTGGAAAGCATCCCCATCACCAGAAAAATATCTTACCGATGGCGCGGACGTGTCCACCAGTGAGCCAGCAGGCGGAGGCGTGGGCAAATTCATGTAGAAAAATTGTGAGGAGTTTTAACGGCAGCAGAACATTATAACCGCCAACTCTGACATGCCACAAGCAGGCGACGACAACTATCCATCCGCCGACAAGTCCAGCAGTAATCCATTGATTTCTGTGGCAGCAAGTAGATAAAGCGCCAGTCAAAGTACTTTCCATCGTGAAATACCTCCTTCCGCCGTGCAACTCTGCTCCGCCTCACTGTCGTGGCTCTTGGAGACAGCTTGAGCAGACCCCGGCGTTTTGACCTGCACTGAAAAACCTGACAGGAAGAGTAAAGGAACATTCGGTCCACAGTACAAACGCAGCAACGAGGAACGCCTCCTGACAAGCCGCATATCTCAAAGTAGTGCAGGAAGCGAATAGGTCAAGGGGATAAAAGAAGAGATAAGCGGGAGATAGGCTGCTTGAGGCTAGTACGAAGTAGCGACCTAATGTAAAAACTCGGACTCAATCATGGGTTAGATCATGGGAAGAACATCGCCACTGACTAGAGCTTCGATGCTGACGCAGCCAGGGCTTCTGCGATGTCAAGGCTAGACATGACATTAGATTGCGAGACACGTTTTGACAATCGATCCTGCTGGGACGTACCTTGTACGGTGACACTTATTGCAGCTTGGCACGTTTCTATTACGGTGGAATGGGAAAGAAAGGTTCTTTATTCCTCTTGTGCTTTCCCGAATTCGCCGGTCCGGCTCGTCGAGCGATCCCGCACCAAGACATGGATTTCCACCAGCGTTTGCAGTCGACGACTAAGTATGTTGTGAGTGGTCAACTAACCTGGCTCCTTCCTACTTTCTCACTTTCCTTTGACCGATCACGTCGCTCGTTCTTGCCTCGGCTTCTCATTCCTGAATGCCAGCACATACTCGATTATGTCCCTCCGTATTCTTCCTTCATTTATTCTCTCTCTGCTGCGTATCAGCCCCTGTACCTCCTCGGTCTTCTTGCTCTACTGCGTTCTGCTCTTTCTTCCCCTCTTGTACAGGCACCTTCTGCTAACGACAAAGTAGCATCGTTCGGTAGCTAACAAGCCACTGCAGAGAGTATGGTGGAAACGTTATATCGTTTCTCTTCTGGTGCAAGATGAGCGTAGACAGGGACTATCTTCTTGACCTTCGCTTACGAGCAGGATGGACGGTGAGAAAACGATAGGCAAGACAACAGAGGTACGGAGAGAGTCTATCGTGATGCAGAAATAAAACAAACCCTCCACTCATTTCTTCGCGTTTTCACCGTCCTTATTCGCATGCGGCGTCTGCCTTTGTGCGCCGGTAATTTGTCTGTGTCTCTTGCCGACGTCGGTCCTGGTCAATGAGACATGGAAACCTGAACCAATTCTCCCTCTCTGACGTACGACCAGGTAGGGAGAGAGTCCGGAAAGGCATCACAAAAATGGGTGCTGTCCAGCGAACGAGGGGACGGACAGGACGGGTCAGGCCCGCCCAGCACGAGCGTTGCGCCATAGCTAGCGGAGACTCATTTCGAAGAAGAAAAACGATGCTACGGGCAGTAGCGTTTCTTCTCATGTCCTTTGTTCGATAGAAGACAACATGACATAGCGATGGTATGGGCAGTAGCTTTTTCTGGTGTAGAAGACACAAGGGAAAGGTACTGCTCGGAGAATTGTTTCGATGCAGCTACGCGACGAGGAGGCGGCACACGGTTGCAATGAGGTCCGTCGGTGTGCGTCGACAACGCCAACAATCCACAACAGGTCATTACTTTGTATGTTTTATCCTGGGTGAGACGTCAAGAAAAGACAGCCCCTAAACTACTTCTGTTTACGCATTCTCTCGCGGTCCCTCTAGAAGATTGCACTTGGTTGCGGCGGTTCGGCTTTATACGCTCTTCTGCTCATAAGCGGCTTTCGGGAAGAGCTCACGACGACCTGAAATTCACTGTGCCACCGACTCGTAGCCGTTACGCAACGAGCTGAAAGCAAGCCGCGATACTTCCATATTTTTAGCGAACGTGCCAGCGAATGAAGGCACAAATTCTCTTAATTCCGGACAACCATGATTCTACCACGCGCAGGGCGAGGTGAGTGTGATTTTTCTCCTCAGCTTACGGGTGCCACTTGTCTAGTAGAGTGCCTAAAATTATACACATCTGCGCCTGGATTCTCCCATCTTTTTCAAGTGCTGCGCCTGTGGTCAGAACTTCTTCCGTTCTAAGCAAAGAGCTTGTCTGCAGTTGAGTTCAGGGCTTCTCCAGAACCTATCGAGATTTGTTTGAATGCTCCCCTCTACATTGTCTCGAAGGCGCTCTGTTCCTTTGAAGAAAACTGTGCCGCACACTGTGGTTGACGAATGCTTACTCATCACTTCTGCGCTGGGAACTTTGTGGGAGGAGATACGTCTGATGGTGCGTCATACTGCAGTTGTACATGGTATGTCCACCTAGTAGAGGTAGTTCCTGTATGGAACGGAAAACGCGTATGGCTTGACTAACAGAAAAGAGTAACTCCTGTATAAAGAGAACATCATTAAAAGGTGAGCTACCAGTCTTAAGACTTGCGTTTCGCATGCTTGAACAAGCGCTGAACACATCGCAGCAAGCATCTTCTATGCTGAAAATAGACGTAATGACTCAATTACGATCAGTCTTCATAAAAATCTCTGAGACTGCCGCATAGACAGCGATGCATTGAAATCAGGTCACATGAGAGTATGGAAAGGAAAACTGTATAGATGGCCGTTCACGAACGTGGCATATGGCAAAGAAAGAAGGACACCATCACAAAGCAGTCTAAATAGGTATAGGCACGCCCGGGTAAAGATTCTGAAAAATCCACCGACTTCTTACAGATATCGGAGAACATCAAAGGCCGCCTCTACGCACTCTCTACGGTGTCACTTGTGTGAAAACTCAGAGTGGAATCTGAGTGACATTCAGCGTTCACGCGCGTAGGGGAAGCTGAGGTAACGAGCGGTTAAAGATGCACGCAGCGACACGGGGAAAAGCAGCATATGCTACATGTGGACGTCTGTAACAATGTATCTATGTCTCTTACAGAACTCTTCAGCTGTTTCAAGGTGAGGCCCACCATTTCTCACAGAATTTACACACGATCGTTCTACGGCAGGTTGGTCTTCAACACACTCTGAGCAGACAAACATGTTCTACAATAGTCTCACGATACAGCTTTCCCTAAATTGTGCGGATGAATATGAAGATGAGAGCCTAAGCATACCTGTGATCCGCGGGCGCTCAGCTCTCTTACGGCTTCCCGATACCTGCCTTCCGTAGTTTAAACAACAGCCTTCGTTACAAGCAACAGTGTATAATCACCGTGCACGCTGATCGACATATACAATAGACACTACAGGCTGTAATGAACTGCGTCTTATAAAAAAATGTGTGTTTACGTGGCTGCTCATGGATGTTGCTCTTTAGGTTGCTGCAGTCGCGTCCAGCGAACCAGCTTTTCGCTTGGAAAGTTGAGTCCCTCTTGAGGAGAGAATAGCAGTGGCGTGCGCTTTTCCAAGCACTGATTTAAAATAGCTACCTTGCCGTACGAATGTGAGTACAAAAAATTCACCCTTTTCACCGTATACTTTGCACATCTTCTGAGCTACATCCATACAAACATACTGGGAACATCGGAAAATGCTCTAAGAGTGACACATATAGTGTGATTCTATATCTACGGAATAGACGTTTCACCTATTGATGAGCTCGGTCTGACAATAGAGCTTTCGAAGAGCTGTCGGATCGTCGGTTGCTTGCCATATCAGCAGCTAATTAAAACCTGCCACTTATTCCGCTGTCTTACCGAAGGAACGGCGGTGCAGCAACAGCCGAGGATGCTATAGTAAATGGGAAGCGGCACCAGCAAGATGCACGGGTTCTTATGCCTGTGGAAAAGACGAAGTTTCTTGACATTACTTGAATCACCAGGCTGAAGAGCCATGAGCAGTTGCGCCACCAGTACCAACACCAACAGCGCTCCTGCAGATTTGCCTTGCACGGTAAGCCCAGCAGTACCCCCTCTCTAAGACACACAGCTCTTTCTGTACATGGTCTTTGTGCGCAGGTGTCTTACGTTTGGACAAGCTTCACTACAAGTTTTATACATGTGTGTGTACTCATCCTGTAATCGAGGCAGAGCTCTTCAGCAGGAAAGGGTAGTAATACTCTGCTGTATCAAACTCTCTCGCTGGCAGAGGAGACATACGCATTAGCGTAAACAGATACAACATAGGCATACTTATATACATGTATATGCTCAGCTATTATCTACATACTCGTATATGCGTACGTATAGAGTAGATCTTTGTTTACAGATACATGAGCACGAAGAGCTGGCCCAACGTGTGCTGTAGGCAAGTTGGTGACAAAGATGTAGTGGTGTACGGCTGACACGGTATCAGCGGTACATCCTATGCTTACCCGTCTGTTTGCAAGAAATGCTAGCTCCAAAGATGCTTCTGTTAGTGCCGCTGCCGACCATTCCATCTGGCGCTACTGTTGTCGGGGCGTGACGTCCTGTCGCTGACATCTGGGTCATCCATACGGGCGGCTCTCCATAGCTGCTAAGGAAGCACCCTGCTGAATCAGAAACTTCTGCTGCTGTTTTTCACTGCAGATATTGGTGTTTACTGCACATTGCTCATTCGGATGTCAGTTATGAATGCAACTCCTTTTCACTCAACGAGTGTTCAAAACGGGTTCTGTTTGCATGTACGCGTGATGACCGTGAGAGTGAAAATCAGACACCTGCAAAGCCAGGGCGAGTATCGTTTGAATTTTCTCTTGTTTACATTGTCTCTTTGCGCTTCCCTTCCTATCCTCCTATGTGCCAAAGAGGAACTTCTGTCTCTGTTATCATCACTCTGCCAAACACGTTTCGACGCTGCCGCCAGCATAATTGCCGCACACGCATGCAGTCTTTTGTCAGAGGCGTGTTGTCGTTTTTCTCCCAAAAGAAAATCTATTCCGCTCATTGTATCTTTTTCCCAAACGTCCCATCTTATTGTACGGTTCCCGAGAGTCTCTGTCACCGGAATTGTCACTCATCTTTGGACAACTCTCAACGTACTACCACGCCAGATCAACAAACTGCTGCCGAGTCTACAAAGAAACCGCTGCTCTTTTTCGTGGTATTATTCTTCTAAAATTACTCTTAATAAACTGAATACCCCTACATCTTCTGTTTCTTCCGCTTGCGGTACCGTTCTTGCAGCTCTGATGCAGCTGACGGTACTGACGCTGTTGCCGCCGCAATTTCTTGTTGCTGCACTTCCAGCCGCTCTGGAGCTCCCTCTGTCCCTGTAAATATAGCACTGCTACGTTTTTTACTATCAGCCCTGCTGCATTTTCCGCTATCATTCTTTCAAGCTGAGGCGTACTTCTCTTACTCAAGCACGCACCTCCTCTATGTATGCTCCCTGTCCCCTCTCTCTCTCTTTCTTTCTCTCTCTCTCTATATGTGTCTTTATTGCTTACTGGTATATAGGAAAGGCCCTGGTATATATGAGCACAGGGTCAAACACAGACCCGTGTCCTGCATCTCTCTCTGTTGCCGATACGAGGCTTGTATCTGAACAAGGTTGGCTGCATCACCTCGGGCCGACAAGGAGCAGCAGCAGCACCAGTAGTAACAAAGAAGCAGCAGTAACAGAGAAGTAGCAGTGTCAGAGAAGTAGCGGCAGCTGTTATGTGTCTTCTTTTCTACTGACATCGTCTTTATTGGTGTGCCTGTGCTTTGTTTTTTTCTCTTCGTATCATGCATTTCTACTCCTCATCTGCATCTTGCGGCATCTCTGCTGGTCACACGCATGCACGTAAGGCACATTTCCCTCTATATTGTATGCATATATATATATATATATGTGAATGTATATGGGTAAGAGAGACGCATACGGAGATATACCTATTCGCTCTGTATCGACTTCCCCTTTTCCCGCAGTCACTGCAGTTTCCTACGTTACCACTTTCCGTTTCTTTTCAATTCCTCTCTGACTCCTGTAGTTGTTCTTTGCGTGCTTTCCGCAGATTTCTACTTCTCCGTGTCAGTCTCACTGGGCATCCCTCTCGCCTTTATTTTTTCCTCTATTTGCTGCACCACCGTCTGTTCAGGCTGTTGTTCTTGTTCATTGCTGTTGAATGTCTAGTGAACATGTGGGGCGCCGATGGTGTTCTGCTGTGCTGCCCGGCGACTCTATGACGCTGGAGACTCAGACTCGTGGACATCCAGATGATGAAGAACCAGAAGAAGGAGCTTTTTCTTCCTTCGGTGCTGCTTCTGCCTTGCTTCTGCTCCTTCTGCTGGAGCTGCGGCTCCACTGGGAACAGCCTGGAAAGAAGAAGGTATGTCTTTTGTCCTGCCGCGTTAACAACCATCATTCCTCCAGCTGTGCCGCCTCGGCGAGACTCTGCTGCTGCCCTGGAGACCTGAAGAGACGAGGATTTTCTTCTTTCTCTTCTTCAGCCGTTCCGAAACATCCCTTTCCAGCAACAACTGTTGCTGCTGCTGCGGCTTCTTCTCTTCCTCGCGGTAGTGGTGGTGCATGCGCTGCAGCAGCAAACTCAAGGAGCCTCAGCAGCAGCTCCGGCTTCTTCAGCAGCAAATCAGAAGGCAGCGCTGCGAGGAGAAGAAGAAGAAGGACGACTGTTTCGTGGCGAGGACAGCAGAAGCAGCAACAGAGAAAGCGAGTAGCGCAGCAGATTTTTCAGGTCAGCTGGACAGCAGCAGAATGGAAAGACGAGAGACAGGAGGTAGCAGAGACGGCGGCCTTGGTTGCTGAGACAGCAGCCCTGGAGGACCTCGCCGACATGATGAATGACAAAGCAGCTCAAAGCCCGCAGGAGACATGGAGCTTCCTTTCGATATTATGGGCAAGACTGAGCAAGACAGAGACAGCATTCCCCAGCTTCTTCTTTCCCTCCCCTGCCGTTTGCAAACGGTCCGAGTGGATTGTCGGCCTCTCCTTATGATGACGCTGGCTCCTCTCTCTCGTGGAGACGTCGCCGCTGGGATTGAATTTCCTTAGCGGCTTCTACAAGCAGCAGCAGGCGTCTGAACAGGCAGCAGGGGCAACAGCAGCAGCGGCAGGGGGGCAGCAGCAGGCGCCTGCGTTTTTTTAAACATCTCCTCCGCCTCCGCCGGTGATCGAAGTCCTTCCTCTTCGCGAAACAGCAGCAGTAAGGTTTCTGCAGCAGCAACAGCTTTCCCCACAGAAGAAGAGGAACAGGGCGCTGCAGCGAAGCCGAAACCTGCTGCCTCTTCAGACGGCAGCAGCGACGTAACAGATCCTCAGCAAACGAGGCGCTGAAGACATCTGCAGCACTAGACAAGCCTGCTGCAGAAACAAGTGCAGCAGTCGCTGCAGGAGTGCAGGCCAAGCGGCAGTCGCAGCCCGGAGAGACAGCGGAGATACAAACGACGCCTCAGGGGCGGAGCAAGAGCAGTGATAAGGAAAAGTGGTGTATCGATACCCAGACGTCTCACACTTCCGAAGGAAAGTCCAGGCAATTCGAAGAAAGGCGAGGATGCTCAACGCGATGCTGCTTCCCAGCCACTAGCACACCTGCTCTCTGCCCAGCAGCAGCAGCGCAGGGAGAAGACCCAGAAAAGCAGCAACAGCAACAGCAGCAGCTGTAGCAGCAACAGGGCAGCAGCAGCAACAGCAGCAACAGCAGCAGCGACAGTTGCGTTCAATCGGGAGGACGCTGACGCAAGAGTGGATATGTTTTTACAGAGATGAGATTGGAAGAGTTCTTTGCATCGCGACGAAACGCACGAAAAACGAATGACGAAGGCGACGCTGTAGACAGTCTTTATAAGCTCCAGAGTCTCTGCTTTTTCCCCGCCACCGCCTCCGTCCGCGTTGGTTGCTTCAAGCGTAGAGCAGGACAAAGAAGATCAGCAGCAACCGCAGAGAAGAATGCAACAGGATGAAGTCGACAGGAGGCAACGACAGAGAAGAAACAGCAACGCAGTGCCCACAGGAGGAGAGGAGGAGAGAAGAGCAGCAGTGCTCCGGCAACGGGGGGGACAAGCAGGCGTAGATAGCGCGTTAGCAGCGTGGCTGGGAAGCTATTCCCCGAGAAGAAGGCGATCTAACTCTGGAGGCGCTCTTGCCATTGAATTTACTTTTTTCCTCTGGATGAATTTCAAAGCGTGCTATCCTGCGTCTGGAGAAGTATCAACTGTTTTCGTTGCTGCACATACAAGCGCAGGTGGGAGGCATGATAGACGCGTGCAGAGCGAGACGCCCCGCGTCAGAGACCCTTGCACTCACTCACAAAGTCACCTAAAAAAAGCATTCCCACACTTTTCCTGTACTCCCTCATATACACGTACAGAGATCACACAGGGACCTCCCTGTCTCTGTCTCTTTCTGTCCGTCTCTCTGTCTGTCTCTGTCTCTCCCTGTCTTTGTCTCTGTGTCTCTCTCGATATACAGCGTGGGAGAAGTCTCTGGCTCTATGTGTACGTGGATATGTTTGTTTGCGTGTATGCATATGTAGGTTTTCCTTGTATGTATTTGAATAGACATTGGGCAGCTTCACTCAAGCCGAGAAGAACATCTCTTCCTATCTATGTATATATATATATATGTTGGAATCCCAGGCTGTGGATGATACGTCCCTCTTCTTCGAAGAGAAGAAGGCTTTTCCAGTGGCACTTCACCCTTGCGTGCAGAAAACCCTGATGCAGAGAGGTGCTTTGATGTGCAGGAAATCTTTTTGTAGGGAAACGGTCGTTGCCAGGAGTACGCCATTGCGCTGGCAGTGCGGCGCAACCGGCGATCTTATACACCTCACCGCTGAAGGCGTTGAGTAATCAAATACCGCGAGTTCAAACAAAAGTTTCCTTCAGTGGGCATTATTACTGGAGATGTTTGTATCAATCCGGACGCTAGCTGTCTCATCGTCACAACAGAAATTCTTCGTAGTCTCCTCTACAGGTGGGCTTTCTTCTTCTATGCTTCTGTGTAGGTGTTCGCTTTTCCTTCTTTCTCCTGTCTCTCTTTGTACGGCATCTCAGTTTCTTTCATCCTGCGCTCTCAGTAGAGACTTGTTGGATTCTGTCTTCTGTTGATTCAACATAGGGTGCGTCTCTTTTCTCTTCATTTCATTTTTTCAAACATATGTATGCGTTTCTCTATTCTCTGGAGACGCCTGTTTCGACATCTGTCTTTGTATAGATGAGGAGTAGAAGTTCTCTCCATCTCCCTCGATCTTGCTTGTCTCTCTCTCCTTCTTTCTGTTTGTCTCACTTGGAAGAACCATAGCATCCTTTATGACACCTCTCTGTCCAGTCTCTCCCTCCTGTCTCTACCTCTCCAGTCCTCTCCTGTTTTGCCTCCTTTCCTGTCTCTATCTCCCTCTCCTGTCTCTGTCTTCCTACCCTGTCCCTATGTTTCTTGAAGAAAGCGCACCCTTTAACTCCTTCACTCTCATCCACTTCTTTACTCATCCACTTTGTCTCCCCAGGGTATGCCAAGCAGCGACAGAGGAGGAGACACGTTCTTCTCCTGAAGATGTTTCAATGAAAGGACTTCTCTGTCGCAGAGACGAAAACCGATTGCGTTTTGCTCCTGCTGCTGCGTTTCTCTCCTGCTGCTGTTTTGCCTCTGCTGGTCTCTCCACTGCTGGTGCTGCTGCCTCTCTCTCTGCTGCTGCTTCTGTTATTTCTGCTGCTGCTGCTGTGTGCTCAGAGGTGACGCTTTGATTGGACAAGCGGACAGCGTGATTTTCGATGAAGCGCATTATATCAACAACATGGAGAGAGGCGTTGTGTGGGAAGAAGCGATCATTCTTCTTCCTTCTCAGGTAATTTACCTTCTTAAATCTTTCTTCTGTCTTCTTCTGTCTCCACTATCTCTTCTTTTCTCTTTTGAATCTGAGCAGAGACAAGCAAGAGAACACTCGTTCTGCCTTCCCTTGACTACCCACTTCCACAAGCCCTCATACAGAAGGCACTCTCTCTCTCTCTCTCTCTCTCTCTCTCTCTATATATATATATATATTTCTATATATGCAGAAGCCAGTGCACGTGTGTATGTGTCTCTTTTTCTTTCTCTCTTTGTAATTTCTTTCTTCTCTGTGCTGAGGGCGTGGATATGCGGGGATCTGCCTCTGTTTCTGTCTAACTAGACGTCTTGTCTCATTATCTTCTTCTTCTTCTTCGTCTTTTTCTCTGGGAGCCTGCACTTCGTCTGTCCCTTCTGTTTCTCTCGTCACACTACTTTTTTCATATGCAGGAATATATATTTAGATACACTCCTATGTATATATGTATATACGTGTATATCAAGATATCTTTCTTCCTTCCGTTCTTTCTCTCTCTGTATATATATGTGTAGAGCACGAGGACTCTAGCAGAGAATGAATTACGTGCACTGCTTGGTGCTGCTGCTTTGAGTACGCCGCAAGGACAGTTGTGTTTCGCTTCATCTTTCTACTTGATATACATGTAACGCTATAATCACAGATCGTGATAAGCTCTCCCCAGCACTGCTTCTTCTTTTCGCTTTCCTCCTGTTGTTCTTTCTTTTCTGCATCTTCTACTCCTGTCGCTCTTCTTTTGTTTGCACACAGTTCTCCTCTACATCTTCTCTTGCTTCCTTGCTGCAGCGCGGACATGCTCCTGCGACCTCTGCTGCTACTTCTGCCAATGCTGCTGCGACTTCTGCTGCTCTCACTTCTGCTGCTGCTCCTACGCTCCGCTGCTAACTCTGATGCTGCTAATTCTGCCCCTAGTGCTACTTCTGCTGGTGCTAGCCTGATGTGCTGCTAATTCCGCTGCTGCTTCTGCTACCGACTGCTGCTGCTACCATTACTGCTGCTGCTGCTACTGCTGCTGCTGTGGTTTTCTGCTGCTTTGCTGTTTGTTGCAGATGAATATGGTGCTGCTGTCAGCGACAGTACCCAACTACAAGCAGCTGGCGGAGTGGCTGGGGGCAGTGAAGCAGGGAGGTCTTCGTCCTCACAACGAATCGCAGACCAACTCCTCTTCGGCATTACCTCTACGTGCAAGAGAAGGCCTTCCTTCTCATGGATTCAAAAGAAAATCCAAGCCAGTGTGCGTGCTCTTCCTACCCACCTCCCCTCTACAGAAAATATACATATACATATATATATATATGTCTATGTCTATCTCTCTCTCTCTCTATATATATATATATATATATATATATATATATGTATGTATCTATCCATATATGTCATATATATATATATATATATATATATATATAAACTCTGGATAATAGCGAGGAGTGGCACTGTCTCTCTCCAAGGGTCTCTCGCAGTTTGCAGCTGCCATACCCCATACATTCGTCTTTGAATAAACAGTCCTCTTTCTCTGTCTCTTTCTCTGTCTCTCTCCCTGTCTCTGTGTCTCTGTGTCTGTCTTCTTCTCTGTCTCCCTGTGTCTTTCTGTCTCGTTTTCTCTCTGCTTTTCTCCGCCTAACTCTGACAGAGGTGGGTGACATCGAGTGAAGAAGAGAGGCTATCTAGCTGGATTTCTGTCTTCTTTCTTTGAACTCCTCCGTTTTCTACTTTCTTTCCGAAGAGAAGAAGTGTTCTGTCTCCTTAAAACAAAAGAAAATTTAAACACATCTCTTTTCTTCGAGATTTGATGTCTCTTCGAGATTGATGTCTCTTTCAGGGCTTCCACAGCACCTTTGAGAATTTCCTTTCCCCTTGCAGCTAGACAGTCATCTCTTTCTCTTTCTTTTTCTCCTTCTTTCTCTTTCTCTCTCTTTCTTTCTCTTTCTCTCTTTGTCGTTTTCCTTGTTCCTGTGGCTTGGAAAGAAGATATATTTTCTTCTTTCTTTCCTTTCTTTTCTCTGCTTTGGTTCTCCGTGAGACACCTATGATGAC
>JAEOAE010003631.1:0-12354 GCA_036365155.1 Meriones psammophilus
CGGGAAGTATCAAAGGTCAAGCCGTTGCTGCTGCAGCAGCTGCTGCAACTTATCCTCGCCGCTCCACGCGGCACCGGCCTGTTGCCTCTTCTTCTCAACAAACGCGACAAGTACGGCGTCTGTTGCTGGTCTTCTTCTGCGCTGCTGCTGCTGTGATACTTCGCTGCTGCTAATCTTCCGCTTCTCTAATTGCTGTTGCTGCTGCTGCTCTTCCCCGCTTCTCTGCTGCTGCTGCTGTTAGGCTGTCCGTTGCTGCTGCTGCCGCTCTTCCCGCTTTTCTGCTGCTGCTGTGATGCTTCCGTGGTGCTGCTGTGCTGCTGCTGCTACTTGCTGAAGTTGCTGTTGCTTCTGGGCAGGTATTGTTCCATCCTTTCATTCGCTGCTGCTGCCTGCTGCTGAACCGGAACGAAGCAGCAACAACGAAGATGCATCAGCGGCAGGCGCCGCAGCAGCACCACGCGATACGTATGTGTGTGGGGTGGCATGCTCGTGCAGGCGCTTCCGGGGTTCGCCGCTGTCTCTGCTGCAGCAGCAGATGAAAAAGAAGATGATCGACGACAGAAACAGTGACAGCAAGAGAGTCGAAGACGCGCGGTGGACCTGCTGCGCATGCAATTCTCACGTCTCCCTTGGAAGGACGTTCAACTCCGCCTGCACCACATTTACATTTACACTTCGAGCTGCAGCGAGATCCTCATAAGTGCCATTTCAGATATTCGGACGTAAGCTTCTCTCTCTTTCTCGTCTCATCACCCCTTCGCTGCTCTTATCGTTTTGCTGCTCTCACCGTTTTTGCTGCAGCTCTCGTGCCCATAGAACGCTGCTTTGGGTGCTGCTCCTCCTGCTGCTGCTGTTGCTGCCGCTGGTGCTTTCTGTTGCTTCTTGCTGCTGCTTCTGCTGCTGTTCCTGCGCCTGCTGTTTGCTGTTGCTGTTTGCTGATGGTGGTTCTCCTGCTGCTACTTCTCCCATTTTGGTTTTTCTGGTGCTTCTGTTTGCTGCTCTTTTGCCCAGCTGTACTTCTTCTTCGTGTGCTGCTGCGTCCCTGCGTCTGCAGGCAGCTGCTCCGCAAAGATATCCTTCCCTTGGTTAAACATCTCTGTCAGCGTGTGTACACCAGGAGCTGTTCTTATGTATACATTAAGTAAGATGTGCTATGTTCTGTATACAGTCCTCTTGAATGTGTGCATGCGGCCACTCCATGCTCAAGTGGCAGCAGACTTCCTGCATCTATCTTTGCGTTGCTTTCGCTGGAGCAGCATTCTTTACGATGTCTGCAGGCACAGGCGTGCAAAGTCTTTTTCGATTCCGAGGGACTCAATCGCAGATGATTGCTGCTTCGCCCTCCAGCATGCACGTTGATGCAGCAGTGCTGCTTTTTGCTGTACATGCGGGTGCAGGCAAGGTTCGTGGCTCGCAGCTCTCTCGCATAAACCTGCATGCATTTTCTTTCGCTGCGCGTGTGTTGAACTGCAGCACCTGGCTAGCTGCGCGTGCACATCTCTGCATGCGTCGAACAACAACAGCTCCATTTTTTCTCCTTCCAGCGGCACTGATTGCATGCATGCTATCTCTACACTATAGCAAGAACAGCGATGAATCCAGCAGCCGCTGGTTGCATGGTCTGCATGCGCTGCCTATGGCTGATCCGACCGCATACACGCAGAATGCGACCTCTTTCACTTACATGCGCCGCTTCACGGAGGCCAAGTCGCGTCTGCATGCAGCTAGCTGCTGTGCAGGCTGTCATTGTCCCCGCATGTATCTTTCTGCTTGCAGCCGTTGGAACGCGGCTGCTGCTCTCGAAAGGCACGGAATGGGAGCCGATGCTGCTGCTGCTGCGGAAGGAGGAAGACGCAGCAGAAGCAGCAGCGAGATCAGCAGTCCCCTGCTGCTGGGGTTGAACGCGACGCTGCTGCTGCTGCAAGCGGTGGCAGTCGACTCTCTGCTGCCGCAGCAGCAGCTACAGGTCAGCGTCTGCCTCTTTGCTGGTGGGACGACCAGCGCGGACCAGCAGAATCAAACACTTTTCAGAAAAATCTGCTGCGGGTGGACGTGCTTCTTTCATACCAGCTTTGCATCAGCTGCTGCACACGACCCGTTGAGCCTCTTGCTGCTGCAGATATTTGATGCTGCTGCTGCTGCTGTTTTGTAGTTTCTGCACGCTGCTGCAGTCCGGCTGCTGTCTTTCACCGAAATACGCTGTCTGCTACCGCTGCTGGGTTGCGGCTACCGCTGCAAATGTTGCGGCTGCCGGTGCAGGGTTTCTGCTGCCGGTACAGGGTTGCTGCCGCGTGAAACTCTTAGTGCTCTGTGGTGCATGCAATGCTTTTGCTGCTGTTTTGCTGCTGTTGCAGCTGCATCATAACTGGCGTCTCTTTAGGAACTGTCAAGGACACTGGCTGGAATCAACGTCCAGGATTCAGCTGCTGCAGGTGCAACGCATAGCGCTTGCTGCTGCATGCGTCTGTCTGCCCAGCCATGGAGACACAGCAGGACAGCAGGAACTCCTGCAGGTATGTTCTAGGCGTTGCCTGGAGTCAGGAGACAGAAGAGAGACAATAAGAGCCAATGCTGCTTCCGAAAAGTCTGATTTATAGTAGATGATGCTTGCTTCTGCTGCCCCTGCTGTTGCAGGCAGCCGCAACGGGGAGGTTCTTCTGCTGCTACTGTGGCTGTTGTGGACGCAGAAGCAAAGGACAAATGATGTCTTTCTTCTCACACCTGCAGGTGCCTCTCCTGCATCCCTTGCTGCTGACCTGTGCTGCGTTGTTCTCCTGGTGCTGCCGCGTGACATCCTGCTGCATCTGTATCTCCGCTTCTCATGCTGCTGCTGCTGCTTTCTCCTTCAACCGCTTCTTCCTGCGTTTCCTGCTGCTTTTAAATCTTTCCCGCTTCTGCTGCGTATTCTATTTCTTCTTCTAAAGGAAAAAGTCTGCTGCTGTTCTGCCTTCTGGTGTTCAAACTGCTGCTGCTGCTGTCTGGGGCCGCGAGCTGCTTGCTGTTTCAGCTGCCTTCTCGCCGCCGAGTCTGCAGGAGATGCTGGACGCCAGATGCAGCACCTTATCTGCTGATGGCGCGTGCAGGAGTTGCTGCAGCTGCAAATTCAGCGCCTGTCTGCGATTTCATCGTGCTGTTTTGCTGGATGGTTAACATGCCGGTGTCTCCCAGCAGCTCTCCTCTCATCCTTTCTCCTCAGCAACAGGCGGCTTTCGCGCATGCGTCTTCGGGTCTCGGAGCTGTTGCTGAACCTGCTGATCGCCTCATCTGGTCTTCATCGTTCGCAGGAGGGACCCAGCGTCGCGGTACAGTCGTGCCTGCTGCAAGGCTGGATCGTTTGCTTTGTCATGTAACGTACTGTTGCTTATCTTCTGTTCTGATGCTGCCGGACTGCTGCGTTTCTGGTGCAGGCGGCAGCTACTGCTGCACTTTGGCGATGCAGCAGCAGCCGAAAAAATGGTTGCTGCGGCTGCAGCGCATGCAGCGGAACAACATTCAACCGCAGCAGGTGTTCTTTGCATGCAGCGCTCATGTGTTTGAGCCTGGCCTCGAACACGCGTCAGCAGCAGCAGCAGCTGAAGAAGGCAGCAGCACCTGCTGAAGCTCCTGCAGCAGCCTTCCTGCCTTTGGCTTCTGCTTCTTCCATTCTCCTGCCGGCTGCTGATACTTCTTGCTGCTGCAGGCGCCCCCGTCATACGCGTTGACGAAGGCAGCAGCGAATGTTCTGTCTGCTGTGGTCGGACAGCAGCCACTGCTTATGTTATGGCTACGTCACGCTTCCTCTATTGTCTTGCTGGTGGAATCCGCTGCTACTGCTTTTGATGTCCAGACACCATCTAGTTTACCTCTCGCCTTCTACGTCTGTGAACCTGGTGTACATGCAGCAGCATTTGCAGCACTGTACCGACAGCAGCATTCTCCTCCTGGCTACATGCAGCAACTGCTGCACTCCTGGTGTATGTACACCATGGGCAGACCACAGCTGCCAAAGGAGACAACAGCGCCACTCTGCAGCAGTGCTGCTGCTGCTTTCCTGCTGCCTCGAATATTACGACGTCTCCTGCGGCGGTTTACGCACGCCCTGTTGCTGCTGCTGTTGCTTTTGCTTCTCCGTGTTGCTGCTGCTCTGTCTTCTTCTGCTGCTGGTAGAATGTTGCTGCCGTTTCTGATATGCGGCTGCCGCTCCGTGCGCTGTTGCTTCTGCATTTTTGTTCTCCTGCAGTTCAGCAGGACTGAAGCAGCTGCTGGAAGCTGATGTTTGGCGTCCAGCAGCCTTCGTGCAGTGGAAGTGCAGCAGCCCTCCTGCTGCTGCGTTCCGGTCTTTGCAGTTTACTCTGGACATCAGCCACGTGGCTGTGTCGGTGTTTATCCGGTACATGCGATGGTGACCTTCATGTCGGCTGCTGCTGCTGCTGGCGCCTCGCGAAGCACGAACCGGGCAGCGCAGCAGCAGCAGGGAACAGCAGCTGCTCAAAGTCAGCTATTCCTGCTGCAGCAGCAGCACAGTATTCTGAGACAGGACTTTCTGTTGCAGACGCCTTCGCAGTGATCAGTGTTCTCCCCAGTTGCAGCCATGCTGGCAGCACATGCTGCAGCAGTGGCAGCAGCTGCAGCTGGATTCGTCTGGCTGCGCAGCTTGTTGCTGCTGCACTGGCGCTGCTTCGGCTATTACTGCTCGCTTATCATCTGCTTCTTCCGGATTTCTTCTGTTACAGTCTGCTGCTGTGCTGCTGACGCACCAGCAGCAGCAGCACCAGATCTCGTCTCACTCCCACAGCTGCAGCTGTTGCAGCTGCATTTCTAGTGTCATCACAACAGCAATGCCAGCAGCAGCAGCTAAGGAGAGCACCACAGCAATGCTACAGCTGCAGCACCTGAAGCTGCAGACTGCGCATTCTGATGGACACCTGTTTCTTCCTGATTCTGTGCTTTCTCTTCACCTGTCCCTCGCAGCTGCAGTTTGCTGCTCCTGCCTTTTCTCTTCTTGCTCCTTCGTTTTGCTGTCTCCGTCTCTTACCGTTGATGCAGCAGCTGTGCAGGTGTCGCTGCTGCGCTGGCTATTATTATGGAACGGGCCTGCAGTTGAGAGTATGAGCAGCGGGTCTGCTGCTGCTACGGTGATGCTGCTGCTACCGATGACCTCAGCAGACGGCTCCTGCTGCTGACTGCAGCTGCGGTAACAGGGGTCGTCGTGTTTCTTCCTGCTGCTGCTGCCGCTGCTGCAACAACTCGCCTTCACGTGTCAGTAGCGCGAACTGCTGCCAGCATCGCTGCTGCTGCGGCAGCAGAGGGACTGCCTCGAGTCGTTGCAGCAGCTGCTGCTGCTAACGCTGGTACGCTGTTGCGCTGCTGTTGCGGCTGCTGTTTCTGTCGCCGCTGCTGCTGCTGCAGCAGAGAGGAACAGTGACGGCAGCTGCTGGCGCTGCAGCGGAAGAAGGAGCTGGCCTGGCAGCAGCAACGATTGCACGAGACATTCCAGCGACAGCAGCACAAGAGAAGGTGGTTGAAGCAGCTTTCATCCATCGAAGAAATGAAAGCAGCTCTTCTGCTGTTTCATCTCCAGGATGCCTGTCAACAGCAGGTCCTGGAGGACCGCTGCACGCGGAGTACGCTGCTGCCGCATGACCCCAGCTCTTTCTGCTGGGCTGCAGCATACTGGAAAAAATTGCTGCATGTCCGTCGATGTCCTGTTGCCAAAGTATACGGGAATGCTGACTCCAAAGTGCTGCTGCTGCTGTAAAGGATGCTGCTCCGCTGCTGGCGCACGCAGAAGCAGCACCAGGACAGCAAATGGAAGAGGCTGTTTGTTTCTTGTCTCGATGCGTATTCGAACTCCGAGCCGAAGCTGCGGGTCAGCAGCAGCCGCCTGCATATTGCTGTCTTCTGGAAGCAAGTGCGTGTTCGGTGCTCCAGGCAGCCTTGGATGCAGCTGCAGCTGCAGGCCGAGGGTGCTCTGCTGCGCGAAAGTTAAATGCCTGCGGCTCTCTGTTGCGCGCCGTGCTGCTGCTGCTGCTGCTGCATTGCTCTGGATTCCCCCTGGCGAATGCTGGAGCGTCACCAGCGGATGCGCGTTCCTTCATCTCCCCATGCTGCTGCTGCTGCTGTGCAGCCTGCTGCTGTTGCTCGTTCTGCTGCTGCTGCTGATGATTCTGCTGCTGTTGCTGATGCTGCCACTCGGCGGCGCAGGCGTCTTCGTTGCTGTCTGCTGCTGCTGCACCTTCTTCTCGACCCCACAAGCAGCAGCAGCAGCCCTTCTCTCTTTCCAGAATGTGCTGTGGGAGGAGTCAAGACGAATTCAGGATCAAAGACGAAGAAGAGAGACAGACACGTCTGCTCCAGCAGCAGCAGATGCATGCATGCAGCAACATTGCGTCTCACCCCTTTACACTGGCTTCTGTCTGCCCCTTTCCACGTATCTAGCTGCCGTCTTTTCGCTGGTGCATGCAGCACGTCTGCTGCAGCTAGAACATCTCTCTCGAGCAGCAGTGCTGCTGCCGCTGCTGCTCATGCTGCTGCTGCTCGCGGACTTCCGTGAGATGTGCTGCTGCAGCAGCAGTCAAAGCTCTCCACAGCGTCTCAGGGGAACACAGAGCAGCAGCAGAAGATAGAGCAGCAGCTGGATGATGAGCATAAGCTGCTGCTGCAAAGCTTGCTGCTGCAGTGGCAGCAGCAGCAGCAACAAGAGGGCAGCAGGATCCAGCAAAGAAGGAACAGCAGAGCTTCAGGTAAAAAGTCGTCTGTTTGACTGCTGCTGCATCTCGGCTCCGCAGTCTGCAGCAGAGAGAAAGCCTGCTGCTTGCCTTGCTGCAGCCCCTGCTGCAGGTCTAACGCGTCCCGTTTCATCTGCCAGCACCAGCTGCTGTTGCGTGGCTGCTGCCCTTCTCGTGCTGTGCTGCAGCAGCAGCTGGAACACCAGGAAACAACAGCAGCAGCAGCCTCTGGCGGCAACACCGCGTGCCCGCGCTGCTGGACGTAAACGCAAAAAAAAGGAAATGGCTGATTCTGAGTGTCAAACCCTTTGCTTCATAGGAGATGATTGCGCAAGACGAAAAGGCGCACCCCACAAGCAAAGACACCTGGCTGCCTGATCTCGCCGACATGGCTAGCTGTTGCTCTCTGTTTGCATTTGATTCGAGTCTCCCAGCAGCAGCAGCGCAAAAGAACGCCAACAGCAGGTTTTCACTGAACTGCTGCAACCGTCGTCTTCTTCTGCTCCTCCTCCTCTCCCTCGCACGCGTCTTCCCGCGCTTCCTGTTCCTGCTGCTGCTGAAACCACCCCTGCTGCTGGTAGAGAACTGCTGCTGCTGCTCGCAGCTGCTGCCGCGTCGTCAATCCTTTGGATGGAGGTGTCGGCGTCTCAGATATCCCCCTTCTCTGCGACTTCTTCGCTGTGCTGCTGAGGGCACCTCCTGGCGCTGCAGCACCTCCTGCTGTGGCTGCAACGCCTGCAGCAGCAGCACCAAGGCAATGTAGCAGCGGCAACGCCCTGCAGCCGCAGCAAGAGCAGGAATAGTTCCACACGCAGCAGCAGAAACCCGACGAACATCGGCAGCAGCAGCAGCAGGAGCAGCAGATGATGTGTTCGTCGCTCTCTCTTGCAGTGCTCGCTGCTGCGTGCAGGCAATCTCCAGACGCGCTGCGTGGCGTGCTCGCAGCAGCTGCAGGTGACCTCGCGCATTCTTCTGCGGGGGCTGTCTCTGCTACTGCAATGGCCTGCGCTGGAGAAACAAGGGCACATCCACTATGGGGCTTCCGTCTGTCTGCTGCTGCATCAGCACAAGCTCTTTCACTGAGAACACCTCTTCTGTAACAGGAGACGCGAGCAGCAAGGCGAAAAGATGACTTCAGCAGCAGCCAGACGCATGCAAGAGGAGCCTTCACCTGCTGAGGCGGCAGCAAACTGCTGCGGTTGCAGAAAAGGAGGAGTCAGAGAGCCTGTGCTGCTGTGGAGCAGATGCACGCAGTTGCGTGTTGTGTCGACGCTACCGGTGCTGCTGCTGCCGCACTCGCCCCCCGAACAGAAGCAACAGCAGCAGCGCGTCGTCGCGATAGTCAATCTTTGCTCACGGTCCCTCGCGCAGCTCCCGCAGGTGTCCTTCTGTGCTGTGGCTGAAGCTGCTGCTGTGGGGGCGCTGTGTTGCTGCGCGCTAGCTGCGGCTGCATGCGTTTGTTGTGCTGCAGCGGCAGCTGCACAGTGTAAGTCGGGCACCGTTGGTGTACAGACACCACATGCGAATTTGCTGCTGCCTCGCCGGCGCGCATGCAGTTCGTCCTGCGCTGCTACCCTCTGGCTGTTGCCTCTCTCAGCAGCAGCAGCAACAGCAAATCCAGTTATACTGCTGCTGCACTCTCCAGATCATCCTTCTCATGCTGCATGAAGAGGTGCTGGCGTGTCGAATCACCTTCACCGACGCCACAAGCCATGAAAGTTCCAGCAGCAGCAGCATCTGCTGCAGACCACATCAGGTGCCTCCACAGCCTGTTGCAGCAGAGCAGCCGCAGATGGCAATGTGCTGTTTCAAGAGCAGCAGCTGCGTCTCTGCTGCAATGCCCAGAAACAAAGTGTCATTTTACAGCTGGTTGTCGACATGTTTGCTGCAGGAGCAACAGCAGGTGTTATTGCAGCTCACTGCCGCTGCACCTGAACGCCCTCCTGTGGCTGCTGCTACGTGTCCCAGAGCTGCTGCTCGCGTACGCGAGGCTCCCCTACGGTTGCTGCTGCTGTCTGCCGCCCTCTGAGACGGAGCAACTGCCATTGGCGCAGGAACAGCAGACGCATGCGCAGCATCAAGCACGTACATGCGCAGCAGCAGCATCAGGTGCACGCCCAGCAGCAGCAGCAGATGCAACGCGCAGGCGCAAGCGAAAGGTTTACAAAATGCAAAAAGATGAGTTGATCGAGGAGAAGAAACCAGCAGCAGCAGCTGACCGTGGCAGTGCAGGAAACCGCGCTGCAGCAGGAGCTATCATTCAAACCCCAGCAGCAGCGGGCATGCAGTTTGGACAGCAATGCTGTGAAGCTGATAATTTTGAACTTTTATATGACTCCTGCGGAGCGCGAAAGTGCTGCAGCAGTTCCTGCGAGCAAACGCGTGTTCTGGCTAGTCTGCGAGTCACCTGTGTGGTGTACTACACTCCGTCTCTTGCCCAGACGTTTCTGCTGCCACAGCTGCAAGTGCTGCTGCAGCAGGCGCGACTCTCACCCCAGCGCAGCAGTCTGATGGCAGCAAGCAGCAGCATTTGGCCTGGTGCTGCAACTGCAGCGCTTTGGCGTTGACAAGGATGCTGCCGCTTTGTCTCAGGGAGGAAGGAGCTGTTGCAGGTGCTTGAGCTCCCGCGCTGCTGCTGCAAATCTGGGCTGCCACCGGTGCTGTTGCGACTGCTGTAAAAGGATGCTGCTGCCTCGACTTCTCCAGGTGCAGCTCGTGGTCCAGGAGTTTCTGCTGCTCAGAGTTCTCTGCCCACTGCAGCAGCAACAACAGCAGCAACAGCAACAGCAACAACACCAGCCATCACCAGCAACACCAGCAGCAGCAACAACAGCAGCCACAGCAGCGGCAAGTCTGTTTGATAAACCCTACAAGCGGCAGCAGCAGCCTCCTCTCAGACGCGCTGTTGCAGGTGAAGAAGTTACGTTGATATTCAAAGCTGGCGGCTGCTGCAGCAGCATGGAAGAACCGTCTGCTGGTTCTATCTCAGCAGGATGAACTCGCAGATCATGGGTGGCCTTAGGCCAGCTTCGTTTGCTGCTGCTCTGCGGCATTTTGCTTCTCGAGCGTCCTCGGACATTCGCGTGGATTCTCTGCAACAGCAGCAAACGCAGAATCAGCGCAGGGCCCAGACAGCAGCCGCAATAGCACCAGCAGCAGCACCAGCAGCAGCACAGATTTCATTGGAAGAACTCCCCTCTTCGTCTCCCCCAACGACACTGCAGCAAGGCCTCCTATAGCACCTTCGGCATCCTCTCCTCTGCTGCATTTTCTCCTGCTGCTGCATCCTCTCCTGCTGATGCATCTTCTGCTACTTCATCCTCTCCTGTTGCTGCCTCTTTTGCAGCAGCTGGTGCGTTCTCTGCTCCCACTGCCGCTTCCCGCTGCTGCTGCTGTTTCTTCTGCTGCTGCTGAATCTTCGCCTGTGCGTTCTGCTGCTTTAGCGAAGGGAGAACGGTCTCTTTGGAGGGCAGTTCCTCTGGCACCTGCGGTATCTTCAACATTGCTGCTGCCACGCGCTGCAGCTGCTGCTGGCTGCATGGCACAGTGGAGACGAGGCGTTTTTGGATCTTTTGCTGCTGATGCTGCTGCGGGAGAGGCCCGCGCTGCTGCTACTTCTTTGAACTGAGAGGGGTGCTGCTGCCGCAGAGCTTCGTCTGAGACGTCGCCTGCTGGCACTGCTGCTGGATTACGTCTGCTGTTTCCAGCTGCTGCTGGAGGAGCTGCCTGCTTCCACTTGCCTGCCTGCAGCAGCCCTTCTCTTCCTCTTCTGCTCTGTATCATTTGCAGCAGCTGGAGACGCACTCTGCTGCAGAAGCAGCAGCAGCAGCAGAGAGAGACATTGACACCGCAGGTCAAGCGAAAGAAGGAAGAGGAAGAACAGAGTGTGGGGTCGTTGGCACAGAGCAGCAGCAGCAGCTTCTATCCAGAGCATGTCGCTGTTTGCTTGAACAGCTCCTTTTGCTCGATTGCCTTCTGGCCTGGCCTCCTGCTGCAGCAGGATGCTGCCGTTGCTGCAGCTCTGTCGGCTTTTGCTGTTCTCTCTGCTGACAGGCGTCCTCTCTAGATGAAAGAAGCAGCAGCAACAGCAGCAGCAAACTGAAGAGCCGCAAGCCTCTCCTTCACGCGCTTACGTGGTAGTGGACACCTTCTGCTGCTGTCTTTATTGGAGACAGCAAAGCCAACAGGAGACAGCAGAACAGCAGCAGGGTGACAGTAGATTACCACCAGGAGACAGCAAAGCCGCCAGGGAGACGGCAATCCAGCAGCAGGAGACAGCAAAGCCGCAGAAGGAGACGGCAGAGCAGCAGCAGCAAATGCAGCAACGGTGAAGGAGAGACAGGGGAAGGAGAAGGAGTCGCAGGAGCCGCTGGGAAGAAAGACGGCGATGAATGCAGCAAACGCAGCGAAGGAATCAACAGTGTGCTGCTGCTGCTGCTGCAGGTCATTGATAAAGATTTCGTCGCAGCAGATGGTCCTTCCATCGTCCTTCCCCTCCTTCGCTAGCCGCCACAGCTCAACCGCACACGCCCCGTCAAATCCCAGCAGCAGCAACAGCAACAGCAACAGCAGCAACAGCAGCAACAGCAACAGGAGGGACGGCTGCAGCAACAGCAAAAGGAGTTGCAGCAAGAGCAGCAGCAGCAGCAGCAAGAGGAGGAACAAGGCGAGGGACGGATGGGAAGAAGCGGGTTTGCTACTGGACAGCATTTGTTTTGCGGGAAGTTGCATCAGCGTGAAGGGCAGCAGCGATGCCGCTGGCAATTCACGTCAACTCTTGGCCGACAGCTGCTCACCTGTCAGCCGACGGTGGAATCAGCGGCAAGAGTGGGAGGTCTAGGCAGAAGCAGATGGCAGCATTGTGCTTCTACTGAAGCAACAGCATGTGATGAACGCTGCGGCAGCAGTCTGGTTGCAGCAGCAGGTGCAGATGGTGCAGCAGCAGCAGCTGATGCTGCAGCAGCCACAACATGTACAGCCGCACTCGCATCAGGTGGGTACTTCTGCAGCGCGAGGAGGGCTGGAGCAGCGGCTGCTGCAACTCGTGCTGCTGCTGCGAAATTTGAACTGCAGCTGCACCGTCTCGATGCCCCAGCAGAAGCGTGAGCAGCAGCAGCAGCAGCAAGCGGGGCTGAGTCATCCTCGCGGGCTTCGGCACCGCAATGTACTGCTGTGGCAGGGCGACAGACAGCATAGCAACGTTGCTGTTGCTGCGGTGAACTGCAGGCCACATCTCACGCTCTCTTGCTGCCGTGCCTGATCCCCTGCTGCAGGCAGCCGTTGCTGCAGTGATGCCTCTTCAAAGAAGAAAAAGACAACCAGCAGCTCCCAGGATATTCCCGCAGCAGCAACAGCATCAACAGCAACAGCACCAGGAAGGAGGATCGGAAGAAGAGTGGCGGAATCCCCGGTGGTACCGCCCCGGCTTCTAAAGACTAATCCACTGGCGTGTAGGGAAGAAGTGCTCTCGTTTGAATGCATGCGCCAGCTCTGCTACATCTCCACATACATAGAGAGAAGAAGAACACCAAACAGGCCCTTGTCTCAGCCACTGCATGCAGTTCTCTATGTGTGTATATAACAACTCGTCAGATATATCGGAATACATACGAAAGATGTAATAGATTCATAAGCAGACTACGTAGAA
>JAEOAE010003126.1:0-12212 GCA_036365155.1 Meriones psammophilus
GGATGGTAAGTAGCAATACGCAAACGAATACAGAAATTTTCGCAGATCCAACGTACAGGTGTACAAAATATTTAGTATGGATGTGTGCTGTACAGTAGACGACACCATCATACAAAACCGCCTGTGTGCGGCAAGGAATTGAGACGAGGAGACATGAGCACACGAAGTACAACGCGTCGGTACTGTGCAGACAGCGAGGCCTCTGATGGGCCCTTCATTTATAAATGCGGTTGCGCAACTCTGTATTCCCGCATTTCGATGACAGCCCGCGCTAATATACGGAGCGGGTTTGTTTCTTTTCACACAGTTGATGTCTGAGGACACAGGTCTAAATACCACTAAGTGGCTCCGTTGACATCAGTCCCGATGCACAGAGGGGTGTAGTGTGTCTGATTCTAAAAAGGTTCCTTTGTAACTGCGGCTTCCTTCGAGACGGACACGAGATTACCACCGCTTAGCTACCATGCGCCCTACATATATATACATAGACAATCACATCACAATCCCAAACAAGTTACAAACGCGGAAGGAGGCTTGTTCGTGCATCTGAACTCTCCATATACATGCATAGGTATGTCTACAGACATCGAGGCTAGGAGGTTGCTGTCTTTTTGTTAGAAGTAGCATATATGTATTAGCGTGGGGGTACGCGCAGGAAAACAGCACTCAGGGCAGTGAACTGTTTTGCAGTACAGCTTATACCTATCCATTTTGACTCAGTGTCGTCAGAAGCTCATTTGGGGAAATTTGCCTTGTGCATATTAGATGACTGACGCTTCGTATCCGGTCCCACGAGAGGTGCCTCGGCTAATACCAACTAACGAAATTCTGTGTGTGCTCGCAGAAGCCTGCTGCAGCCTCGTTATCAATGCACTTCCGTGCTTGTCCGTCTTAGCTGTAATACCCACAAGCAGATGGGCAGCTACTTGTGCAAGTGTGCAGTTGCGTGTTTGAGGCAACACACAGTCGGTATATTCGGTATAGTTTGCAAACAATGCGATGCAAATTTCGGCCTTAACAGATTTGCTGTGCCGCGTATGCGTGAATCTTTTGAAAAAAATAGGATGCGTCAGTAAAGCCGTACATGTTTTCTGATAATTTTCCTGTCCGCTGAGGCGGCAAAAAAGTCGGGAATATATCACCTTCGTGTTGCAGATCGTTGCATCAGCACTGTGCCATATTCGCGTAGTGGGCAACGGTGCAATTGTTCTGTCATAACATGTGCTACTCTGCCGGTCCTCCCTGGTAGGACTGAACTCATGGCCTATGAAGAGAAGAAAGATATCGCTTTAGTCCTAAGCAGGCATTTCTAGCAAGGTAGCCAACTGCAAGTGCTTTGTCCCCTCTCCATACGTTGATGTGACGACGTTCGCTGCCGCTCTTGCCGCTGGTTAGGCTGCTGGAGCACTTGGAGTTCCCTATTTTGCCCCTGTGAAAGGACGTTACCGCCCAAACTGCAGCAAAAGCAGGATCAACCGCAGCAAAAGTAGGAGCGACAGTAGATGCACCATTACTAGCGGCAAAAGCATCAGCAGCAACTGCAGTAAAACCAGCAGATCAAGCAAAAGTACACAGAAGGTGTACAGGCAGCGGTAGCCCAAGCGCTGCCGCTCAAAAGCATCACCTGTACCAACGCAGATAGTAGTCGAAGCGGCAACAAAGCAGTAGCGTAGAGCTTCAAAAACCGAATGCTTATCGGTCCATACCGGTGCAATTGCAGCCCGACCCCTTCAGCGAATGAATGAAAGCGAAGACGAGGTACTATACAGCAAGACTTAACTCAGTCGGATAAAGGAAAACACGTGGACGTATTTGCCCGTTTATACGTATGTATGCCTCCATATACGCAGCTCCAGTAACCTCTACGTGTGTTCAGTTGCAGATGAGCTATCGCGTCAAGCGCAGCCGTCCTCTTCAGCGGCTACGGTTATACCGAGATATGGATACAGCTAGATACGTGAGAGGTTCGAAAACACACTTACAGTTCTTGTATACGTGGAAAGCGCTTTCTGCTTTACATTGTGAAGACGCACAATTAGACTGCTCAATTATCAAGACTGGGCACTCAAAGCACCAGTAGAGTTTTCGACAACTAGTGACGTCGCCCCACATGTAATTCCTGATATGCAGAGCCCGGAAAACGTGCCCACGTGTGCACGTAGACGCACACAGGTATAGGAAAACATACGTGGCCTCTGGGGCCACTGTTGATGAACAGGTATCTCTGTGCGTGGCCACACTCACAAGGATACGCACATACGAGTAAGTGTACGCTTGCTTACATTTTTCGTCTGGTTACTATATGGAGGGAGAGATGCATACGGCAAGCATATTCGGAAAGCCATACACTGCTTGAGCCCATATATATACCGCTTAGTCGACTGCTTCCACATCCGCATTGGTTGGAACCAAGCCTTTTTGCACCGGGCCCTACCCGTCATATATGGCGTCTAAGGGCTTGGCAAGAATGTGAAAAACGTACACTTGCTCGTTATATGTGCGTTGTTGCGGAGTGTGGCTACGCACAAAGACACCTGTTCAACAACAGTAGTTGTCCCGAAGGCCACGTAGGTATACCTATACTTTTGTGCGTATATCTGCACCATGCTTACGTGGACACGTTTTCCGAGGGCTCTACATATCAGGAGTTATACGGGGACACCACGCTACCAATATGCGTTTCCCTGTAGTGAGGGTACTAAGGTGAAAAGCAAATGATTATAGCCGAGATGGCTCACAGTTTGAAAAGCTCACTATGCTGGGTAGTATCTTTTCCCGCATGAAACCCTGACGCAGGCAAAAACTACTGGATTCTCTTTACGCGTGGGTAACGAATCCTTGTTTAGTACGAGAACCCTTCTTCTTACCCGGAGGTGCACTGCTGTTTATCAGAGCCTGCTTACTGTGTTGTGTACATACGTATGCGTACACGCAGAAGTGCACTGATGGTCATTTTCTACAGGGCCAAGAAGGCCTGCCTTATAAGCTCAACCTGATAATATTATGGATTGGCGCAAACCTGAAGCACACTTGTTGCATACGAACATACGTTCAAAAGATGTACGTCGAGGGAGAGACCATGTAAATACGTACAACTACACAGGACACCACAAACGAAATACTCATGCCGGGAACTGCAGTACATCTTGCCGCGCTTGAATACATAAGAGCAAGCATACAGGCACACGCCTATAAAACTAACAAAAATGGTACGTATTGCTCGCGTATAATATTACCTCTGAGCGAAAGTGTGTACACAGTTTTTCTAGTATGAGTTCACGGCTCTGAGCAGCTTTGTATATACACGTGCTCACAGATATTTACGCATCGTTGCATATCCAACACACCAACACGCGCGACTGCTCATCCACACGCAAAATACGCACACTTAAAATCACGTTCTTCTTTTTGATCTACGAGGCGCTGTCAGGACGACATGCAAATGATCTATCCGGATTTGTGCAACTGCAGAATTATCGATATTTGCATCAGGCAATGTCCTGCACATTTGTGTCATACTGCCTCTTTAAGTAGGTGCATGCCTACTTCCGTGCGTTGCACTCAAAAACGCCTCCTGGTGGTGCCAAGTCACAATTGCGGTTCATGAAAAGCTAGCCAGGTACTCCTGAAAAAACAATGCGCTCTACTACAGGTATGTACGAAACTAAACCTAACCTCTTTGCCGGGTCAGTGGACAAACGTTCGCAGGACAGCATGTCATCCAATGGTACTCCCACAGTGCGTATGTGTTGAAACTGTGGCCAGGTCGAACGACTCGGAAGAGAGGCACACTAGTGAATCCGATAACTCTCACATGTTCAGCTAATTTGCTCGGGCCGCGGAGCGACTACTTTACTGATGAATCTTAAGAGGTCTGACGGTGCACCGGGGCACACCACACAAACTCGCGGGCCTTCAAGGATAATGGAAGATGGTAGAGTTGAAGACATTTTAAACCTTTACAGAGTCTAATGCATCAGTGCATACACTGTGTTTTCTTGGATGTGTGGCGCCGTCGGGGAGCGCTCTTTTTCACGTCAAAGTTCGCTCAACAGTGACTGGCTCCACTACGCACGAGTAAACTTACATGTCGCCAAAACTTCGATTACTTGTACACAAAGTCGTACCGTGATTCGTTCTGGAGCTATATGTGAGTGTGCGTTAGCACTTGACCCTTCTGAATGTACAAATAAACAACAGAGAAGATCGCCTGTCGGATCTACAGATCATGCTAGGAATCAAACTCAAATTGAACATATCCTGAGCATATACGTCCAATTGACTCTCTGGTATATCCATAATTGGTATGTATGCTTAGGCGCGTTTGTATACGCAGAGGTGTGTGAGTCTCGGGAGGTACTTGTATGTATCCATGCGTACACCATGCTTTTTGGCAAAGGTTTCTGTGGGCACGACAGATTGCGTGAGAGATTCAAAACCAAAGAGCTTCGGGTAGTAACGGTACCCCCACGATGGGCGTTATCAATTACAATCCTAAGTGCTGACGAATGAGGCTACAAAGCAGTGCCTACATGCCTCAGAAACGACAGGAGTCTTGCTGGGAGTCTTGGCTGGCGACATTCTGCCACTGGAAGACATTGGATGTAGGAAAGCCGATCTCCCGGTTGTTGCGCGCTGAGCTGCCGTGTCGGGCACGTGCGAAAGCTCGATACATACGTGCATCGTTTGTGTTCGCTCCAGTATGTACTGGAGCAGGGTCCTTTAACACAGAAGCCTATACAGAGAAGTACGTATATATATATATATATATATATATATATAGACAGATAGAGTAGAGAAGTAGATAGAAGCTGCATATGTGTATGTGTGTCCTCAGACGTGTACAGTTATTGAGTGTTTCACTGAAGTTTCATCAAGGTGGTCGAGGCCTGTTTATAAATTTCTGACTCGCAGAGCTGTATAAAACAGTTGAATCGGATCGCCTGCGCCTGATAGCTTCCACTCTATTGAACCTGTGCGTCAGTTTGTCTAGGAGTTCCTAGAGAACCAGCATATGCGAAAAATCTGCATAGTGGTGTTCAAGTGCGCAGCGGATAATTATGACCTAAAAAGGACAGACGCAGGGCCTTTGGCTGCCGGACATACGAATACAATGTTGAGTCCCTAAATGCGCGGAGAAATAAAAAAGATAGTGCATGCTTGGCCTATCGTTCATTCATACTCTGCAGAGGTATTAAAAATCTGGAAGGACGGGAGCAGTGTTCTGCAAACTGATATGTCAACTCAGTCGTCACCGCATTTGAACAATGAATAATTGACTTTTCCCAGGCAAACTGCTGGAATGTCTCTCGACGTGGCCCGCAACTGTCATGAAGTTAGAACCACTTGATTTTTAGGATGGGTGCAGTAACTGTGTCTTCGAAACTGGATAAGTCCCTTGCACCTTGCGCACAATAGTCTTTTTCTGAACTGTTGGCTGACGAAAGCCTCGACGAAGAAAAAAGGGCTGCGTCCTTTGTAGGTACACTTCGTTCTGTGATAGGGCCTGCATCTGTCAGAAACTTTGTTATCCCAGCTATACATAAATTCTCGACAGGAATCTCCTGGCACGTAAGCGTGGCATATATGCTTACAGCAACCTTAGACAAGCCCAATGCCCACCCTATAATTATTCATCATACAATCAGGTAGCAAGGGTGGGATCGTTGATGAACGACAGCACATATGTTGAATGGGGCGGCATGCGGCGTGTCTGTACAAACATCTTTTCTGATTATGCACACCGTTCTATACAGCGCATGTGGCTGTTGTCACCTGAAACAATATATCCGACCTTCTGCTATCTCGTCGAGTGCAAAACGTGTCTGGCATCACCCAGCGCACTGGCACGTTGCCTTCGAGCTGGGCGTATTCGGATTGCTTTCAACCAGTGTACACATCCAGTAATATGTGCAGAGCATGCAAAATTTGTACGTTATCACTTCCGGCTCATCTGTAGTCGACTACGTACCTTCGCCGAAGTCAGCTTCTCGTCTTCACTGGGAAACCACGGTGGATGCTTCAAATATATTGTTGGAACGTCACTCAGAGATCTCTGAGAGAACGAATCGACATGCTTGTGGATGTAACGCGCGGTGTTGCGGGATGCGGTGTCACCGCATCAAGCAGTTGAAAATGCAGCACGCGAAACGATATGCTTTGCGTACACTCGGGTGGGCACGAAGAAAAGAAAAGAGTCCATGTCGAAAACAAAACATGGATTCCTGCTTCAACAGTCAGCATTGAGTGGATCAATCAGATCCAGCAGTGTAACTCGTCATGTACAAAATTCAGCAGCACCGACAATAGCATAGAGAGCCCCGCCCAGCAGGTAAAATGTTTTGTCGAGCCAGGTGTGGGAGTGAGCAAAGGAGGGCCTTCTTGACAGTGTGGCGAAGGGTGAGGTGAATAAGTTGTCGTTCCACGTCACCATCCGTCATCTTCTTCCTTTCAAGCATCTATGCAAAGTACAAAAGAAAAGTTGCATGCAATCATGGCCCCTGTGTGCAGTGGGGTTGACATCCCAAGCGCCGATGACATAGAGTTCGTTAAACCTTTCGAAAAGCGGAACCACTTTCCTGTTCAGACCTTCGAGAAACACTGGAGGCCTCCTCCTCATTCGCCTTTTAGCCTCCAACCTATCCTTTGTCCGCGTCAGTTTGCTGGCTTCAAATTCCGAAACATCTTCGTCCAAGTTGTGGCGTGCGCGAATTAGTGGAAGACGTCCGTAAGCGCCGCGGAAAGCCCACCTGGGTGTACCGTCAGGTTTTGCTGTGTGTGTACTTGTTTCATCCATAGACAACGAGCGTTGCCTGCATACCAGCTCCTCCTTCCTTCAGACCTGGCCTTGAACCTGTGCTATTCAGACAGGGTCTTTCTCCTGCAGCTGCTAAGAAGAGTTGCCCCCTCGTGCTGACCACCCTGGTTCCGACACTGACGCTCTAGACATTGACAGGGCATGCGCGTCAGAAAGGTGCTTTGCACCACGCTGACCTTCACCACCGCACAGAGGAAGAAACAGTGCATGCTTGTCTCTCGTTTCCCGGTAAGTCTCAAAGGAACGATTATGTACGTGGCCATGAACGGCATGAACGGCGTGAGTAACGCAGAAGGAGGCTATAACGTAAGCTTCCGCGGGCCGCTAAAATGTGGGTGCACCAGCGTATTGAGAGCATGCTAGCAGTGTTCCTCCGACGCGATCTACGTTCCTAGGCATCTTAATTGTATTAGACGGCCATCAATTTGTACTTCTGTAGAGACTGCAAGTACGTTGACCTCTTAGGAAAGCACTGGACGGAACTATTATCAAATGATCAACGTTATTAACGGTACGCTTCTGAGAGACAAGGTTGTACAATACGTAAATCACAGTACACCAGGAACAGCGCTGTAGCGTTCTAGAAACCGTTCAGAGTGAAAGTCAGTGCCATGAAGATGCATTCACACGTATGAAAATGTGGATGTTACACCGTGTCTAAGTATTCTCATTCCCGGGCTTTCACCCTTTGTGTCCTCTAGAGGTTGCCAGAGCAACGCTCTTTCTAATCTCTTCTGTAGCGGCAGGTCATTTTCTTTTCCGTTGCTTGAAATTGCTCTGAGTATTTTACATGTTTGCCAAAACACACGACTTCTTATTGGTCGGTTTTGTTAGACGCGCACGTACATGTGTGTATCGATACACACATTTCGTTCGCTTAAGGCACAGGTTACTGCGTCCAGCAGCTATCAGTGCTGCAGACGATAGTCCTGAAATACTTGTTAGTGCGGGTGAGAGAAGTGCCCTTGCCATAGAGTGAATATAAGAAAAATAATCATAATAATCGGGATTTTTCCGGGCATGACATTGAAAGCAAGTAAGTGTTGTTTCTCACTAACAAGGTGTGGAACTAGCTCGTGAATACCATATAGCGGAGCAGCGCGCGCAACAAGCATGGCTTCCACCCGAATCGAATTGACAAGTAGTGCTTCAATGTCAAAGATTCTCTACAGGTGCCATAGTCTTAACGTGTGTCTACGCACGAGGTGTTTTGCTTGCGCTAGTCATAGTACGGTTTGGCGCAGCAGGGTGAATTCCGCAGGGGAGTATATGGATAGATGGACGCAGGTGGCCCGCAACGCGGTCTGTGCCTGATACATAAGACTCTGTCAAACCTCATATCGACGTATAAACACGTCCACGTATAGTTGTTACATATGGATAATGCAGCATGCTAAGTAAGCATTCTGCGTTTGCTCTCACCTTGATTATTGTGTGTATAAAGACATTCATTCATGCGACCGGCGAGGAACACAATGCGCCTTCAGAGGAACGCCACCTCATTATGTGACAGCTCTGGAGCTTTTGTCCATCGTACAGACACCTTGAGGGCTTGAGAGTCCTTCCGCGGTCTCTGGTCGTTTGCGAAAACATCTTACCGTTCTCGACTATTCGCATAGTTTCCTTGATAGCCTCTCCCTACTTTGCCTTCCCCTTCAGGGCCACGCATGCCACGGCTGCTCCTTACTGCGCACCGGCAGGTGCGTCTTACTATGTATACGTGGACGAATGTAGAGTAGTGACATGAGTCTATTTTGTGCACATGTTGCTTAGTGCGCGAAGTATGATCACAGGTTTACCGTTACGCTGTCCCTTATTCAAGAAGCAGCGGTTGAAACTGTAGCAAGGATAAAGAAAGTCGATATTATAAATCAAGATACATACGTTTACGCGTTCGCGTACGTTAAGTGAACCATACGGGATATATCTGACGGTGACGTAAGCGCACGAGACCGCGCTCTCGAAACCTGCACCATCTTTTTGACACACAGACAAATGAGGATGTTCCGCGCGTATACATGCGATACATGGAAATGAAAGGTAAATCAGTGTGATACATCATGGAAGGTGAAATGGTGGTGTGTAATATATGATATGAAGTCGAAGATCTGTTATACAACATCCAGAATATACAATGTATATGTATTCTGGAGATCAAATCTTCTGCACGATAAGACCTAGACCTTTGAATTGGCATATGTAAATAGTTACAGCCCTGAAATGTCACGAGGGTAATATTGGTCTTCGAATGTGTGAGCGCCGTGCATCGTAATTTGCAGTTAGCGAACGTGCGTACCGTAGGTCCTGTATGCACATGTATTCGTATACACCTCTATGCAGTCTAAAAAGCCGGACGGTGGCTATGTCAGAATTGTGAACGCACAATTTACAGTTGCAATGTGTTGTTCTGTATGTAACGTGAAGGCGAATGTGTCAGTACCGGAGGTGGCAATTATATCTGTTATACATGTAGGGGATAAAGCCCTATGCGTCACACAGAAATAAGACAGCATCCATAGCGTAACCTTAGCTGCTTAGACTCACTTCCTCCAAACAAATTATTCAGTGAAAGCCGCAACTTATGTATCCAAATTCTCGTTAATACTGCGGTCTCTGCCTGCGGTAAATTTGCAGAAGATGGAAAGAGGTATAACCAAAGCTGTTCAGAAAGCAGTCCTTTCATGTAATTTCTCTACGGAAATTGTAACCCTGCGCTGGAGACTATCGAGTTAAAGGCAGCAACCGTTCTCCGTTGTATCTAATTTAGTGCTGTTCGAGACACGGTATTGATAATTGCAGACTCAACGGAAGCATGTATACAAACATATATAAGTGCACGCGTTTATATCACAGATGCGCGCAACGAATCAGTTACTACGTTTGTATAGTTTCTTGAGTGTATGAATATTCTGGTTTTGGTGTATCCACACGTACACAAGGGTAGGTGTATATGTTTATTCGAGTCCTGGTATATCCACACAGACCTGATATAGGGTGTATATGTTTAGGTAGATGGGAATCCTTGCTCCTCAGCACATGTACAACTGTATAGACCAATCTCTTGAAAGTTTTATTCCTCCTTTGTTTCCTCCACCTGGCGCGGACCTATCCGCGTACTCCTGTTCGCGTCTATATGGTCCAAAAAGGCATATTCTTGGACTGCGAAGTGTCCCTTGCTTCATTACAGCTTGAACTCGGCGCCCGCAGTATTTTGTTCAATTACTATATTTTGCTGTATGGATTAGAGGCTTCTCCACGTGCTCCTCTTCGCCCGTGCCACTTCGTCTCGTCGGGCATAACTTGTGCACAGCTTCGCCGATCATGCCCACAGCCTCACTCTGAAAAGAAAGGAGCCAGAGGTCCTGGTATATGGCTTAGGCAGAGGAGCAGCATAGACACAAGAGTATATAGAAAAAATGTGCACTGGTCCACCTATGAACTGAAAAAACTGCGACGTCTCAGAAACAAGTCTCTCTCTCCTTCAAGATTTCTCCGCTACGTCTACAGGTTGCGTCTTGTCTCTTCTTTGCTGCCTTCTGTTCTATTTACAGATGTAGCAATGTGCCCTGAGTATGCACGGGAGAGCGTGTAGATGGCGAAGTGATCTATGTGGAAAGAGTGGGGATCGTTCTCTTGTCTCTTTCTGATTTTAAAGCTCCGTGATGGCATTCCGCAGGCGCTCTAGTTCTGAACAGGAGTGCAAATCTCGATTTCAGCTATACCCGTCCATCTTCTTGACTATTAATTGTGAACAATACAAAACATTGGTGCGGGTGCACCAGTAAGCTTTGACAGCAACAGACTGTGTGTGAAGAGTGAAGCAGCGTTTACTGTGTGCAGCCGTTTTGAACTTAGTCACGAAATGAACTCTGTCCAATAAAAGGTAGGGTAGAAGTTGTATATCAGACGTTCTGAAAAGCAAGTAATCTCTAATGCAGTCAAATATGCTCGGTAAGTCTTTTCTTAAGTGAGGAGGGGAAGAAGCGCCAAGGAAACTTCAAGTACATATCACAGTGCGTAGATCTTTGCCTTGTGGAGGAGGATGGTAGCAGGTCCATGTCCGATTGAGCACTCTATGCGACTATCTACATATACGTACAGACACGCACAAGCGAATAGCTTTCTTAAGTATTTTCTTATTTGAAGATATCTGTACCTAAGTAGAACGAAACTCTACATAAGTGAATCATTCCGATGTAAAACCATTATCAGGTGACGTTGTTCGTTCGTCGAATGAGGCTGCCTCTGGCACGCAGAAGGGAAAAGAAATGCTACTGTTCCTCAATCGGTGAGCCTACTGCACGCCGCGTTGAGCGCACTAGGAAGGATAGAAATCCTAAGGATTGTAAAACATACCGAATGGGAATGTATTACAGGTTTAGCTGTGAGCAGCAGCGCGAAGATCTCAGTGTACATCAGTATAAATATAGGCAAATATATGTTCAGGTGAGCGCACATAGTAGGTTAATTAAAGCAAAGGGTCGGTTTCAAGTTTGAAATTGAAAGGTTTTCTCCAATTTCGCCCACCAAGGTGGAAGCAGCAGTACTAGAGAAGTAATCAGCACAAGAAAAAGTATGCGTATTCGACAGGAGCTACAGGTGAAGACCGAAAGCATTCCAAGTGGCAGTATATTTGTAAAGATGAAGGTAGCAAAGAAAGTGTACAGAGGAACCTATAAGCATGTCCTCACGTCGTTATTGTCTCACAGTTGCGTCCTAACCTAGGTATATCTCAGGAGTTACACATATGTAGAGACATATATTCAGCGAGACAGTGACGCGACGACATAGAAAAAAAAGTATGTCCTATCTGTGCACATCTACGAGCGCTTCAACTTTTGCCAGACCATTATCACACAGCCGAGTGCATTCTTCGGTAGCCGACTACGCTCAAACAGCTCGAGAGAGAGAGTAGCATCCGGCAGAGATAGACACACCGATATTGGTGCACAGGAGCCCTTGGTGTGCTCGTGTGTACGTGAAAACGAACTTAGAGCTCATTGTAGGATGCACCTGCAGAAAAGACTAGCGGTACTAACAATAGGGAAGGCAGGCTTACAGTCTTGTATACATATATATATATATATATATATATATGTAGAGAGAGAGAGAGAGAGGAAGAGGGAGAGGGAGAGAGAAAGAGTGATAAGGAAAGAGAGAGGAAGACCTACTAGGTAGACCACGAAACCGATACATATACAAATCTATATATAGATATGTATATATATACAAGTTCCAGTATAGACGCACAGACACACTGTGTGATTTCAAATATGGCGACAACAATATATATATATATATATATATATATATATATATATTTGTGATAGGCGTTTTGAGTCAGAGTTGTTGCACCTATGTCAACACCGGTTAGAAAGGGGTAATATTCGTCTGC
>JAEOAE010004266.1:0-139665 GCA_036365155.1 Meriones psammophilus
CCTGAGATCCTTTTAGTTAGGGAATTTAGTCACAACATCAAAGTAGCAAATTAGAACAAAAAGTTATATGCAAAGAGTGATTTTACTGCTGGACAGAATCTTGGAATATTTTCTTTTAAAGGACTGTGGAAAACATCAGGACTTAAGATGGCAAAAGCATTACAAAGGTGTAAACAAAACTTCATTGGCTGTTTTGGTAGGACCTAGAAGATCCGGGTATTGAGAGTAATGCAGACAGAGGATTTCATAGGAAATCATAGGATTTCAGTGCACAATAGAGTCTATGGAAAATTAAGCTAGAGGTCATTTGTGTGATATTTTAGCTGTAAATCATACTTATTCTGCCCATGCCTTGAAATTGAGTGAGGCAGAATTAAAAAAAAATGATGGAAAGGGTTTCTTAGATAGAATATTGAATCTGTTGTATGGTTATTATTAGAGAGACATTCAGGACCACAAGGAAAGAAAGAGACAAGTGGAGCAGAAATAAGTGTACTTTGGTTTGTAGAGAAAAACATTACTAGGTAGTTTCAAATGGCAGTCATGTGATGAAACAGAGGCAGAATTTTTCAAGGAGATTATCACCATCAAAGAAAAGGTCCTAGCTCTAGATTTGAAGCCTAAAATGATATTCATAGAGTAAATGCCTTCCTGCTAATTCTTCTGTTAAAGGAAGGATGACTCAAATTGATTACTAGTGCCAGGAATAAACTTCATATAAAGCCTGCTCCAATTGGTTCAAGTGTGGCACAGTCCATCCCAATTTTGAATCCAAATTGACAGGCTCGCCTATGTTGTGCTTTTTCTGGAAACAAAGATGTAAAATTTAATGTAATAGATTCTTTGTGGTTTCTATTCAGCACTGTGCCAGCCTTCTGTGTTTGGCAAAGTCAGATCACCAGTAAAGATACTGTAAAAGTTCATTGCATGAAGCCATGAGGGTGAAACCCGAGTTGCATCTTGACACTACATGTTGAGATACCTAAGTTATGAGATACCTGTCATAGTGTGCTGCCTATAGGGAGTGGAAGTAACCAATATGAGAGATGTATGAGACTTTGCATAGATAGGACCCTCTAAGCCTTTTGAAACAGCAACAAAATTTGCTGTTTTCCTTGATGGTCTTCTTTTCTTGGTACAGTTTTCCCTCACTATGTATACATTCCTTTCTACTGGAATGGGAAGGAGTATGCTGTGCATCTATGTTGGAATGATGTAACTTGCTTCTGATGTGGCAGTCAAGAGATTTTCTTATATGTCAGAAGAGACTTTGGACATTTAAACAGTGTATGAGTTATTGCCAAATTTTAGGATCACTGAAATTAGACTACATTTTCATCATTGGATGGCCACAAGCCAATAGCGAATTTGGTTAGAAATTATTTGATTGAATCAAAAAGCTCCCAGAGAAGATGATGTTTCTGGTTTTGACATTGAATGACAAAGTTTCTGTGTACCCAGGCTGTCCTGAAAGTCAGTATGTACACCAGGCAGGTTTTGCAATTACTGGTCTAACTCCAGTTGAGTGTTGGGATAAAATTTAGGCCAACATGCCTGGCATCAACATTATCATCATTGGCTGCTGAGTCTGGAATGTAAGGTTTTGGGTTTTTATTTAGTTTTGTTTTGTTTTGTCTATGTAAGCATAGGTTTTTGTGGCAATCTTCATTCACATCTTGCATTTGAAATTTGGCAGAGAGTAATTTTAATTTTTTAGAGGGCATGTATTCATGACATTAACACTGTCTGAGCTTTCTGAGTCATTGAATGGCAGGGGTGTGACATTCTTCCAACCTGTTGTGTTTGTTTTTTTAAAACTTTATTCATTCATTTTTATTCACATTTAATTTATTTTTTATTTAAATTTGTTTTTTCTAATTTATTCTCTGACATGAACTTGGCTTTTTAATCACTCCTCTTGGGGGTGAAGCCTTGCAAGGCCACGGAGAATGATGATGCAGCCATCCTTGATGAGACCTGATAAGCTAGGGTCAGATAGAAGGGAAGGAGTTCCTCCCCTATCAGATTAGGGAAAGGGCATAGGAGAAAAGACAGAGGGTGGGTGGGTCTGGGAATAGATGACGGAGGGGGCTAGAGTTGGTATACAAAGTGAATAATTTGTAATAAATAAAGTTTAAAAATAATTTAACGTCTCAATTGTAGCCTCCTTCCTCATCTCATCCTCCATTCCTCTTTCCACCTTGTCCCATTTTATCAGATAGGAGGAGCTCTTCTTTCCTACCGGCTGACCCCAACTTATCAAATCTCACTAGGACTGTCTACATCCTCTTCCTTTGTGGTATACCAATGCCTCCTCCACCACGGGGAAGTGATCAAAGATCAAGCAACAGAGTCCATGTCAGAGACAGCCCTTGCTTCCCTTACTATGGATCCCACATGGAGACTGAGCTGCCTATCAGCTACATCTGAGCAGGGGTATGAGTCCTCTTCATGAACGGTCTTTGGTGGGTGCAGGTGCATCAGTCTCTGCATGTCCACACGGTCCCAGATTTGTTGGCCTTGTTGGTCTTCTTATGGAGCTCCTGTCAACTCTGAGTTTTTCTATCCCCCCACTTTCCTATGACTCCCTGTGCTCTGCCCAAAGTTTGGTTGTGAGTCTCAACATCTGCTTCGATCCTCTACTGGGTTGAGTCTTTCAGAGGACAAATATGATAGGCTCTCATCTTGTTCCCTCTCTTCAGTCACATCTGGTATCAATTCTATTTGCCCTTTTAAATGAGAATTGAGCATCCTTCATAGGGTCCTCCTTTTTATTTAGCTTCTTTAGGACTGTGGATTTTAGTGTGTTTGTCTTGTATTATGGCTATTATCCACTTATAAATAAGTGTATACCATGCATGTCTTTCTGGTTCTGTGATACCTCACTCAAGATGATCTTTTCTAGTTCCATCCATTTCCCTGAAAATTTCATGATTTCCCTGTTTTTAATATGTGAGTAGCATTCCACTGTGTAAATGTACCACAATTTCTGTAACCGTTGTTCCATTGAGAGGCATGTAGGTTGTTTCCAGATTCTGGCTTTTATGAATATGGATGCTGTGAACATAATTGAGCAAATGTATTTATTGAATGGTGGAGCATCTTTTGGAAATATGCCTAGGAATAATATTTCTGAGACTTGAAGTAGCACTATTTCCAATTGTCTGAGAAAGCATCAGAATGATTTCTAATGTGGTCGTATAAGTTTGCACTCTCACCAGCAGTGGGGGAGTGTTTCCCTTTCTCCACATCCTCACTAGCATGTGCTGTCTCTTCAGGTTTTGATCTTAGCCATTCTGATGGAATATCAAAGTCATTTTGATTTTCATTTCCATTTGATTTGCATTGATGACTATTGATATTTAGCATTTATTTAAATGTTTTTCCACCATTTGATATACCTCCGTGGAGAATTCTCTGTTGAATTCTGTACCCCATTTTTAAAGTGAATTATTTGGTTTTTTGGAGTTTAATTTTTTGAGCTCTTTATATATTTTGTTTATTAGCCCTCTCTGCTGTATATAGGGTTGGTGAAAAACTTTTCTCAGGCTGTAGGTTGTTGATTTGTTCTATTGACAGAGTTCTTTGATTCATAAAATGTTTTAGTTTCATTAGATCCTATTTATTAATTGTTGATCTTAGAGCCAGTGCTCTTAGTGTTCTGTTCAGGAAGTTATCATCTATGCCAATGTGATCAAGGCTTTTTCCCACTTTTTCTTCTAACTGATTTAGTGTGTCTGCTTTTATTTTGGAAGTCTTTGATCAACTTGGACTTTAGTTTAGTGCAGGATGATAAATATGGATCTATTTTCATTTTTCCACATGTAGACTTCCAGTTAGACCAGCACCATTTGTTGAAGATGTTGCCATTTTTTTCATTGCCTGGTTTTGGCTTCTTTGTCAAAAATCAAGTGTCCCTAGGTTTGTGGGTTTATTTATGAGCCTTAACTTCAATTCCATTGGTTCACCAGACTGTTTATGTAATAGTACCATGCTGTTTTTATTACAGTTGCTTTATAGTATAGTTTGAGATAAGGAATGGAGAAACCTGAAGATCTCTTATTGTACAGGATTGTTTTAGCTGCTGTTCTTTTTTTTTTTTTTTTTTTTTTTACATGAAGCTGAGAATTGTTCTTTCAAGGTCTTTAAGGAATTGTGCTGATATTTTGATGGGGATATCATTGAATCTGGAGATTGTTTTTGGTAATATGGCAATTTTTACTATGTTGATCCTACTGTTCCATGAGCACGAGAGATATTTCTATGTTTTGTTATCTTCAATTTCTTTTTTCAGTGGCTTGAAGGTTTTTTTTTTTTTTTTTTTTTTTATATATAGGTTATGGTAACACCAAGATACTTTATTTTTTTATTTTTTATTTTTTTTCTGGCTATTGTGAGGGGTGTTGTTTCCCTAATACTTTCTCAGGAAGTTTGTCTTTTCTATACAGGAGTGCTACTGATTTTTTGTTAACTTTGTATCCAGCCACATGCTTAAATGTTTTTCAATCATAGGCATTCCCTGGTAGAACTTTTGGGGACACTTATGTATACTGTCATTTCATCTGTGAATAGTCATACTTTGACTTCTTCCTTTTCAATTTGTATCTCCTTAAACTCCTTTAGTTGTCTTATTGCTCTAGATAGGACTTCAGGTACTATATTGAAGAGATTTGGAGAGAGTGAATCGCCTTGCCTTGTCTCTGAGTTCAGTGGAATTGATTTAACTTTCTTTCCATTTAGTTTGATGTTAGCTAAAGGATTGCTGTGTATTGCCTTCACTGTTTTTAGGTATGTGCCTTGTATCCTCGGTCTCTTTGAGACTTTAAACAAGAATAAGTGGTGAATATTGTCAAATGCTTTTGCAGCATCTAAGGAATGTAGGATAATGTGGTTTTTTTTTAATTTATTTATGAGATGGATTGCATTGGTGTGGGATGGAGCCTACTTGGTCATAGTGGATGATATCTTTGATATGTTCTTGGATTTGGTTTGTGAGTATTTTATCGAGTATTTTTGCATCTTTGTTCATAAGAGTGACTGGTCTGAAGTTCTCTTTCGTTTGGGGGGTCTTTAAGGATTTATCAAGGTGACTGCAGTCTTACAAAGGAGTTTGGTCATGTTGCTTCCATATATATTTTATGAAATAGTTTGAAGAATATCAGTATTCTCTCTTCTTTGAAGCTCTGGTAAAATTCTGTTCTGAAATCATTTGGCCCTTGGTTGGGAGTCTTTTGTTGTTTGCATCTATTCACTGAGGGGATGTAAGACTATTAAATTTCTTTACCTGATCTTGATTCAACTTTGGTAAGTGGAATCAATCAAAAAAATGTATATTTCATTTAGATTTTCAAACTTTGTGGCATATAGGCTTTTGACATAAGAGCTGATGGTTCTTTGGATTTTCTCAGTGTCTGTTATATCTCTCTTTTTATCATACTTGGTTGATTTGGATAATGTCTCTCTGCCATTTTCTTAGTTTGGGTAAGAATTTGTTTGGTTTTGATTTTCTCAAAGACTAGCTCCTGGTTTTGTTGATTCTTTGAATTGTTCTCTTTGTTTCTAATTTATTGATTTCAGCCCCGAGTTTGGTTATTTCTAGTGGTCTGCTCCTGTTGGGTGTGTCTCTTCTTTTTTTCCTAGGGCATTTAGGTGTGCCATTAAGTTGCTTGTATGTGAAGTCTCCGATAGCTTCTGAAGGCACTTAGTGCTATTAAATCTCACTTAAGACTGCTTTCACTGCATCTCATAAGTTTAGGTATGATGTGCCTTCATTTTCATTGAACTGTAGGAAGTTCTTTATTTCTTCCCTGACCCTGATTTCATTGAGTAGGGAGTTATTCAGTTTCCATATATATGTAGGCTTTTTGCTATTTCTGTTATTGTCAAGATCTATCTTTAGTCCATCATGGCCTGATAGGATACAAGATATTACTTCAATCTTGTATCTGTTGAGGCCTGGTTTGTGACCTACTGTATGGTCATTTTTAGAGAAGAGTCTGTGCGGTGCTGAAAAGAAGATATTTTTTTTTCTGCTTGGGTGAACATTTATCTAGATATCTGGTAGGTCCATTTAATTCATGACATCCATTAGTGTCATTATATCTCATTTTAGGTTCTGTTTCACTGCACTGTCCTTTGATGATAGAGAGTTGTAGTGGTCTCTCACTATTAATGTGTGGAGAATGAAATGTTCTTTAAACGTTATTAATGTTTCTTTTACAAATGTGGGTGCCCTTAAATTTGGGGCATATTTGCCCAGAATTGAGACACCATCTTGGTAGAATTTTCCTTTTATGAGTTTGAAGTATCCTTCCTCATCTCTTTTTTTAATTAAGTGTCCTTAGTTTAATTAAGTATACTTAATTTAAGTATCCTTCCTCATCTCTTCTTTTAATTAATTTTGGTTGAATGTCTGTTTCATTAGATATTAGAATTGCTAATCCTGGTTGTTTCTTGGGTCCATTTGCTTGAAAACCTCATTCCTGTTTCAACATCCCAGGAACTTTTCCAAAGTTTAGCTCAGTGCTCTGAGGTTGGAACCAATTTTTTCCCTCACCATTTGGGTTTCCTTTCACCAGGGAAACAGTCAGTGGTGTTTTGTGGCCTACTGTTCCAACTATTGGTCACTGTGCAGTCTCTGTTACCCTGCTGATCAGACACAGTGTGCAATCACCTCTGCCATCTGGGATCTGATTTTAATTTTTACTAAATATGAGTATTTTGCTTGTATGCATGACTGTGCGCCTCTTGTGTGCCTGCTACTCACAGTAGTCAGATGATCGCCTCAGAACACATGAACCTAGAACAATGGATAGTAGTGGGTTCCATGTAAACACTGACATTTTAGCCCAATTATTTGCAAGAGCAGCTAGAGCTCCTCACTGCTGAGCCATCTCTCCTGCCTTATGTTGCTTATCTATGACCAGCATTTACATTGCTAATATTTTTATCTTTCTATTTTTACCTGTTTAAACATGCTTTCCCTTTTAGTAAGATCTTATTAATGTTACAGTTTAAGCTGTGGCACTGCTGGTTTCTGGAAGAGTATTACAGAATTGGATTGAATGTATAATTCCTTATTTGAGCTTCAGTAAAGATCTCTGAGTTTTTTCTAACTATTATATTTGTTTGATTTACATTTAGGGGAGGATCTGTCTTAGAATACAGGTCTGGATGTCCTGAAACTCTTTTAATAGATCATGCTGGCATCCAACTCAATGAGATTCAGCTGCCTCTGCCTCCTGAGTGATGGAATTAGAGGCATAACTGAATACACCCAGCTAGTCCATCATTTTTTGTAGTTAATAAATGTTCATAAATTTCTCTGATATGTACTCAGTACTGTTCATCTGTTCATTTCTCTCTGTGTCTATGTCTCTATCTTTCTCTTTCTATTTTACTCTCTTCTCTCTGTTTGTCTTTGTCCACATTAATTGGCATGTCTATTCCAAGGCTATATCCTATTATAAAAGTTCAGATATAACACAGTTATTCAGTATTCTTCTAAGAATGACTTATGGATAACATTAGCACTTCCTTTTTAATATAAAAGCTTTAATATTTATTTTTCAACTATAGACTATACATGAGTTGGAAAGGAGAATATACAAAACAATTATCAAATAAAAATCATGTGTTCTATGTCTTTCTTTTGTCTGGTCACTCACAAATATGATCTTATCAGCTATGATTGTTTTTGTTTGCCACCTCACATTATTTTTATCCTTGTATTCACTGTACTCCACTTTCCATTTTACAAATATATGAGCCCCCTTTTCACATACTGATATGCCACTTCCCTGAGGCATGGTTAGAACATGATATTCAGTGCCTTGTTATCTATTGACTGACGCCACCCATCTGTTCACTGTCTCCTGATAGCCACATCTCATTTGTTGCTAGATAAAATGTCATGACTGTGTTTTTTCCTTCCACCTTTCTCATGACAGGGTCCTGACTTACTCGCATAAGTAACTGAACACAATTCATAGATCACTCAAGAACCCAACTAATGGCTAATTCATATTCATGTCTTACAAACTAACGAAACTACTTTAACACAAGTTTTCAAAGCACGCCTTTGGTTTCCCTTACAATTTAACCTTTAGGCTTTTTCTTCTCTCCTCCATTACCTGATGCACAGCACCCAACTGTCTAACACTAGCACTTCTGTGTCAGAATATAAATGGAAGCAGCACTAGAATTATATGATTATATTGCCAATGAAATATAAATTTATATTGTTGCCACTGTTTCTGTTGTACAAATGTATGGCATATTTTAGAATTCAGTGACCTTCAATGATGTGCATGTGAAATTCAGCCAAGAAGAGTGGGTTTTGCTGGACTCTTCCCAGAAGCAACTCTACAAAGACGTGATGCTAGAGACATGCAAAAACCTCACTGCTGTAGGTAAGACAGGGAATTTTCTTCCACTTTTAAAATAAGGGGACAATTCTTACTTTGTTATTGATCCTATTGTGTAATTCTAATTGAGAACGAGGAGGAATGAGGTTAATTAATCAGGCATGGTTCTCAGGGTCACAGAAGATAGTGATTTAAGTTTTTCCTAAATAATAATGTGATATTTCCAATAATATATATTTTCTGGTACTATATTTTAGGCTATGATTGGGATGAACATAATATTGAAGAACATTTTCAAAGTTATACAAGTAATAAAAGGTAACTTTACGTGCAAGCTGATACATATACGAATCTTAAGAAATTTTAATGTGTCCTGGAAGTTTTTTTTTTTTTTTTTTGGTTTGTTGGCTGCTTTTTATTTTCTGTTTTTGAAATAGTTTTTTTTTTTTTTTTCTGTGTAGCTGTGGCTTAACTTAGAATTGCTCGTTAGACCAGCCTGACCTCAAAATCACACAGATCTGCCTGATTCTGCCTCCACAAGTGCTGGGATTAAGGGCATGTACCAGCACACCTGACTGCCTCCTGGAATTTTTAAACAAATGCAACAGTGTATAAACAGCACTGCTTTAAGTGTACTGATGATCATTAAAATCTCACAATTCCATGTACTTCAATGTCAGTTATCTGATTTGTGTTTGCAAGGCACTCCCCTCAGATAGAAGAAAATAAAATAATGTTGTAACAGAAAATACCAATTGAATCATATGGACATTACAGCTACTGAGTTGATCTGCCAATCTGTTTAGTCTCATCCTATCTACTCAGATATTGTAAGATGTATATACATTAAATAGGTGATCAGTATGTGTCCAAAACCTTCTAATTAGCAAATATGTCATATACAACCAGTGTTACTCATATTCATACAGTAACATTGTAAAGTTTACTGAAAGGAGCAGCTTATGAGAGTCAAGATTATTGTTGTGGAGAAACCTTAATCCCTATATGACATGTCTATGATGAACAAAAATCAAACTGTGTTAATTCAATGTGGGAATCTTTTATTATTCTTGTAATTTAATAGGTATATCATATCTCACAATGTTTCTAAGGCACAAGAGCATCGGGATATTGATAAAGTAGTGTCCCTGTCTTTCTCCAAGAATAATTGATTTTGTATTAGTCCCCACTTTGAGTAGATTTTCTGAATGTGATAAATGGTTACTGTTGATTGGTTTTGCAACTTCACTGAGAATTCATCAGCAAACTCATACTGCTGAAAAAACCTATGAATACTAGGAATTTGGAACTTTTTCTGCTTGTCCTGGCTCACTTTGTAAATGAAGTATCATTCATACAGTACAAAAATTTGTGAATGGGATTGCTGTGGTAAAACTCTGAATTCTTACAATACTCTTCATATATAGGAGAAACCTCTTATAGAAAAATGATGCTATAAAAGTGAACCACATAACAAATGCTCTTACCATAATAGGGATCTTCAAAAATAGCCATAATGAAGGGGCATACCATGAATGTAAATAAAGTGATAAAACTTTAAAATTTGATTCTTCTTTACCATTAGACCAAATTATGAAATTAATTCATATAGATAAATATATTTATTAGTGTAAAGAAATGACTGCGGTAAATCGTTGACATGTGCCAATTTTCTTTGCAGGCATGAAAGCAGTCATACTGGAGATAAACCCTTTAAATGCACTTTATGTGGTAAAGCCTTCCCCTATATCACTGTTCTCATACAGCATAAAGGAACACACATAGGAGAGAAGTCTTACAAATGTAATCAATGTGATAAAGCCTTTGCAAAAAACAGTCATCTCATGCGGCATAAAAGAACACATACTGGAGAGAAACTTTATGAATGTAACCAGTGTGGTAATGCCTTTGCAGAAAACAGTAGTCTCTTAAGCCATAAAAGAACACACACTGGAGAGAAACCTTATGAATGTAACCAGTGTGGTAAAGCCTTTGCACGAAACAGTCATCTCATAAGCCATAAAAGAACACACACTGGAGAGAAACCTTATGAATGTAACCATTGTGGTAAAACCTTTGCAGAAAACAGTACTCTCTTAAGCCATAAAAGAACACACACTGGAGAGAAACCTTATGAATGTAACCATTGTGGTAAAGCCTTTGCACGAAAAAGTACTCTCTTAAGCCATAAAAGAACACACACTGGAGAAAAACGTTATGAATGTAATCGGTGTGGTAAAGCCTTTGCACGAAACAGTCATCTCATAAGACATAAAAGAACACACACTGGAGAGAAACTTTATGAATGTAACCAGTGTGGTAAAGCCTTTGCAGAAAACAGTACTCTCTTAAGCCATAAAAGAACACACACTGGAGAGAAACCTTATGAATGTAATGAGTGTGGCAAAGCCTTTGCAGAAAACAGTACTCTCTTAAGCCATAAAAGAATACACACTGGAGAGAAACCTTATGAATGTAACCAGTGTGGTAAAGCCTTTGCACAAAACAGTCATCTCATGAGCCATAAAAGAACACACACTGGAGAGAAACCTTATGAATATAATGAGTGTGGCAAAGCCTTTGCAGAAAACAGTACTCTCTTAAGCCATAAAAGAACACACACTGGAGAGAAACCTTATGAATGTAACCAGTGTGGTAAAACCTTTGCAGAAAAGAATAATCTCATACGGCATAAAAGAACACACACTGCAGAGAAACGTTATGAATGTAACCAGTGTGGTAAAGCCTTTGCACGAAACAGTCATCTCATAAGACATAAAAGAATACATACTGGAGAGAAACCTTATGAATGTAACCAGTGTGGTAAAGCCTTTGCAGAAAACAGTAATGTCATAAGACATAAAAGATCACATACTGGAAAGAAACCTTATGAATATACCCAACGTGTTAAAGCCTTTGCACAGCAGAGTAGTCTATGAAAACAGGAAAAGACACACAGTGGAGAGAAGCCTGGTGAGGGTAATTAGTGTGATAAAGCCTTTGCATGTAACAGTCATCTCCTAAGACAACAACACATTCTGGAGGGAAACCATATGAATATTACTATGTGGCAAAGCCTTTGCACATAACATCTCCTAATACATAAAAGAACACATACTGGAAAGATGTCTGACTGTAACCAATGTGAAAAAACATTTGGACTTCAGAATAATCGCCACACTCATGAAAGAAATCCTAATGGACAGAAAGCCCGTGAGTGTTTTTAACATGGTGAAACCATTCCACATTTGTATAATCTTCATCATCATGAAAGGATTCATAATAGAGTAAAAACTTATGAATGTGTTAAAATGGTGAGGCCTTGCACAAATCCAGAGTCATCATCAAAATAAAAGTATCCTTACTGGAGAGGAATTCTGTGAGTATAAGCAAGGTGGAAAGGCCGTTGTGTACTTTGGTCCACTGAGATGCAACAGAACTGTAAAACTAGCTCAATGGAAATGATCTCCCTTTTCTGAAGGGGAAAGGAGATAGGGGCAATAGGAACGGAGGGTAGTCATGGGCAGAGAAGGGAGGGGGATTACTATTGGAATTTAAAGTAAATAAACTTATTTTTAAAAAGAATACAATGAATGGTGAATATCAATTACATGCAACAGTATTATATAATGTGTTTACAGAAGACTTATTGATAATCCTGATTCTCAACATTTACTATTTACAGTTGCCTCACTTTACACAGGAAACTTTTAGTCCAGTGGATGAATATGTAGGGAATGGTGAACTAACAACAGCCAGGAAGTTCTCTGAGAGTAACACAACAGCGGTAGCTTGTAGAAGTTTCTTTGTGTACACATACCTATTGTTCCAGTGGTACTATTGAATAATATCACAGCCCACACTGAATTTTGAGATATGAGGGAGGATGCTTTCTCTTCCTTGTATGACCCTGCTTCTGGCCTAGATGTGTAACCATGTCAAGGGTGAGTTTTCTCTCCCTGACTTCATCTAGAGAGTGTCTTTAGACATAGACACCACCAATCAAATTTGACAGATGGCCTTTGACACAGATCACTGATAACTCTCCCCTCCCTTCAAATATAGGATAATTTGGATCTGTGTCCTTCTTCTTATTCATATAATAGGAATGTGCTGTTTAATGCAAATCAAGCATCCTTGAATTGCCTAGCATTAAACAATTATCTACACCTATGCTTGGAGCATCCCAGGCACTTCCCAAGGGATATAAGCCTCTGTTTTCTGTTTTCTGGAATTAAAGTTGAACCTACTTTCTAAGGTGGTTCCTATAGTGGTTGACCACAGTTATGCTTGCAGGCTTTCCAAGCTTTATGCTAATCATCTTCTGCTCCTTATGCCTTCCTGGGCTGGTGGGAAACAGCCCTCCAGGCAGCAAGAGAATCACATTCTCTGAAATGCCTGTGATAAAAATGTTTCAGACATCATAGCATTTCAAAGTTCACATGTTTCTGGATGTGAGATGGTCAATCAACACTGTCTTGGAGTAGGACTCTTTAAAATGAATTATACTTAGTGTCTTATTCACGGTAAGGTTGCAGGCAAGCTTCATGGTATGAAATCTTCTAATGTGAGTACAGTGGCCTATGGAAAAGAAATAAGAGCAGAAATATTATTTCTCTGTTTTTAATAGCTGAGTACTGTTCTGATAACATATGGGTGGATGGCAGAGGAGAGGAACTCCTCTTTTGAGTGGTCTCGGGAGAGGGGATGGTGGAAGATGGAGGGAGGGTGGGACCAGTAGGAGTTGAGGGAGTGACATTTAATCAGCATATATAATGAATAAATTGTGAAAAATAAAAACAATTAATAAAATAAAATATAGTAAAGAAAAACAAAAAAAAAAGCAAAAATTTGAGTCTAGTTTGGGTACCCGCCCTCCCTCAAAGAGAAGAAAGAATATATATAGAAAGAAAAGAAAAACAGAATCTTTGTTTTTGTCACCTTTCCTCCCTGTGGGCTCACTTGATAATCATTATCCAATGGAGACCATGCTTCTCTCTCTGAAGTTTATGTTACCGTAGAAGTAGGATTCAAACCTGAAACTAATGGCAGAGTTTCCTAGTTAACATACCAAATCAAACCTACTTGCCATTTTCTCCCAGCAATCCTTCAGTCCTGCCATGTTATCTGGTCCTCCAAGCTAGTACAGCCCATGCAATTCCCTGAATTCTCCTTCCGAGGGCCTGAGCTAATGTCACCCCCCTTACCCATCTATAAGCAAACTATTTTGACTACCTGGCCCTGTCAAGAGCCATGCAAGAGCAACAGTAAAACAGATGTAGAACTCACGGAATGTGGCTCTCCTGTGAGCATAGTCATGATGAGTTTGTCTTGGAGAAGCATAATCCCAAGAACTGCTTTTCCGGAGGACTTTGTGCTCTCATGTAGCATATCTCTGCTTGTTGCCCTTATGATGCCCATAATCCTTACAACATGAGTTGTATGAAAACTCAAAGAAAGCTTCTAGTTAGTCACTGGGCAATATCACTGACATTTAAAATTAACAATGCTTGATCTCTTTTCACATGTTTACTGGAGCAGATTAATGAATTAACCAGTGCCCTTGAAAGGAGCCATAGATATAGATTGTTAGCAATGACCATTACACTTAGAAAAAATTTGGAAAATTAGATTGTTTAACAAGGTCAGGGAGGATGTTATTGCTAATGGCTCTGATGTAAAAAAATCTTAGAGAACAATTTAAAGTTAAGAAAAGTATACTCTTAATAGTAAAGCCAGGGAAGTTTTAAGGTTGATGAGCTGAAACAATAGTCCAAAATAACATTGGCTGTGTGGGCACCCTCAAACTGGGTCCTGAGACAGCAGTTGATTCCCCTATATTTGTTTTTCCCCTCACCTTCTTGATATGATTTAATAAAAATGATTAATGAGTAGATACACACCCCTTTAAGATTTAAAGTACAGGTGCCAGTACCATGCCATTTTTTTATTACTGTTGTGCTATAGTACTACTTGAGATCTCACCTGAAGATACCTCCAGAAAAGCTTTTATTGTACAGGCATTTTTTTTAATCAATTCTGGGTTTTTTGTTTTTCTGTATGAAACTGAGAATTGTTCTTTCAAGGTCTGTAATGAGTTGTGCTTGTATTTTGATTGGAATTGCATTGACTCTTTAGATATCTTTTGGTAGAGTGGCCATTTTTACTATGTTAATCATACCAATTCTGGAGAATGGGAGATCTTCTGATATCTTCCTTGAAGTTCTTCTTTTTTTATACAAGTCATTCACTTGCTTGATTAGAGTCACACCAAGATACTTTATGTTATTTGTGGCTTTTGTGAAGGGGTTTTGTTTCTCTAACTTCCTTCTGAGCCCATTTGTCTTCTGTATACAGGAGGGCTTCACTTTTTTTAAATTTAATTTTGTATCCAGTCATTTTGATGAAGTTGTTTATCAGCTGTAGGATTTCCCTGGTTGAATTTTTAGTGTTATTCATGGATACTATCACATCATTTGCAACATGAGCTGGACTGGATGTGGAGAAAAGTGAACCCTCCTCCATTGCTGGTGGGAATATAAACTTCTACAACCACTTTGGAAATCAATCTGGTGTTTTTTTTCAGAAAATTATGAATAGTGCTACTAGAATATTCAGTTATACCAACCCTGGGCATATATTCAGAAGATTGTCAACCATACAACAAGGACATTTGCTCAACTATGCTCATAACATATTTATTGACAGTATCCAGAATCTGGAAACAATTTAGATGTCCCCAAACCGAGGAATGGACACAGAAATTGTGGCATATTTATACAATGCAATACTATTCAGCAATTAAAAACAAGGAAATCAGCAGGCAAGTGGATGCAACTAGAAATGATCACTCTGAGTGAGGTATCCAGAAGCAGAAAGGCAGTCATGGTATATACTAACTTATATGTGGATATTAGTCATATAATATAGGGTTTAAAAATACTAAAATCTAGAGTCCTAAAAGATCTAAACAACAGGAAGAACCCTAAGGAAGATGCTTAATCCTCATTCAGAAGGGCAAATGGGATATACATTGGTAATGGGGGAAGATAGGGAACAGGGCAGGAAACTACCACAGAGGGCCTCTGAAAGAATCTACATAGCAGGGTATTGAAGCAGATGATTAGACTCATAGCCAAATTTTGGGCAGAAAGCATAGATTAATATGGAAGATTCAGGAGGTAAAAAGACCTGGATGTGAGAGGCCCTCCACAAGGAGGCCAATTGAGCCAAAAAATATGGGCCCAGGGGGTCCTGTTCCAACCAAGGACCATGCATGAAGAACACCTAGAACCCCTGCTCAGATGTAGCTCATAAGTATCTCAGTTTCCATGTGAGTTCCCTATTAAGGGTAACAGGGGCTGTCTCTGACATGAACTCAGTGACAGGCTCCTTGATCAGCTACTCGTGGAAGGTGCAGCCTTGCCAGGCCACAAAGGAATAAGGATCAACCATTCTTGGTAAGACTTGATAAGATAGGCTAGGATAAGATAGTGGGAAGAAGGACTTTCCCTATCGTGGACTACGAGAGGGGGCATAGAGGGAGAAGAGGAAGGTAGGTTGTAACTGGTTGAAGATGAGGGTGGGGCTTACAGCCTGAAAATATAGTGAATAAATTGTAATAATCAATAAAAAAGAAAAAAAGGAGGATTTTTTTCCTGAGATGGCTGGACTCAGGCAACTGTCTCTTAAAAGGAACTAGAAAGAATAGTATTTCATCTCTACACATTTTCCTTTTTCCTGTAATACCATACATAATAAATACCCTTGATAAAATTCAGTGGTTTGTTATATATTCCTAGTATTATAATATTGTAAAATATTTTACAAATCAAATTTTGATATGTTAAGTGTGTAAAAATAGTTTATGAAAAAGTGGCTTGAATTTTCAAAAGAACAAAGAAACTCAAAACTCAGGAAGATGAAAATGAAAAGAAATTGATGGAAGAATAAATAATATATAAATAAATTAATATCTCTTACACAGTAATTATAACATTTTGGTTATTGAGATTTAAAAAAATATACACAGAACATTTCTCAAGTAAACAATGTAAGCTATTATTAATAGCTCTTATGCACGCACCCCGAAGTATTTCTTTATATTATTCCTCTTGTCACTGAAATGTGTGCTTTGACAAGTCATGCCACTACATCCTGATGTTCAGGCTCTAATACTGACTATTCAGTTCTTATTTCAGGGTACTGACTGCTTATAGCCCAATTAGGAGTGAAGTCAGACAATGTTTGATTTCTGTGTCTAGCTAAGGTCACAATTTTTGATGATACATTTTTAATTCATCCATAATTTCAAAGTAAAATGATTGACTTTCTTGAAATGTTAAATGTTCTGTCTCTCACACATGCACACACACACACACATATACATAATGCATGATACATGTAATAGGAATTATTGGCAACACAAGACTTGAAATTGAAAGAGCCAAAAGAGGGCTGTATGGGAGATTTTGTAAGGAGGACAAAGAAATGTGAAAAAATGTGATTATATTAAAATCTCAAAAAACAAATGCACATGTTTTCCATGAATGAAAAAATTGAATAATATAATATTTTGCACTAATGTGATTCAGGACAATCAAGTCTATTCTATCTTAGCACACAGTCAGCTGTATTTCAGTAAACATGAGTATAGATGTGTGCTGGACCTGCCCAAGTTGTTTGTTGGTTTCATATGGATAATGGTGGAACTCCTCATTCAGAGTGTACAGTATATATTCTCTTTAAATTGACTCAAGAATTTTAGGTATTTTTTGTGTGAACTGGATAAATAAAATAAAGATCCCCTAAACTTCTTTCTAGGTCCACTTTCTTCTACTGTCTCCTTCCATCCTTTTACACAGAGATGCTATCTAACCTTGATGGTAAAGAGTGTTCAGTAGATGCAGCAGAAGAATGGATATTTTTTGTCTAGTCCATTCTGTTAGTTCCTGTCTTTCCATTGTAGAATTAAACATCCAAGTTGAGAGTTTTCAATGAACAATGTTTATTATTTCCCTTTATTTTGTAGTTATGGTGTGTGGGGGGGTTGCCTCTTTTTAATTGATGCTTGGGATTATTCATTTTTTGTTTTTTATGGATGTGATTAACATTTTTAGATAGGAGTTTTGCTTTGATTGGCTTCTGTAGTGAAGGAGTTTTACAGGAATACTGCTCATATTTCGGTTTATTGTACAATATGTTTTTGTTCACCATTTACTATTGAAAATTTACTGGATGTAGTAATAAGGATCCCTTAAAGATCATATACAATCGGTCTCAGCCATTCTAGGTTTAGAATCTCTCTTGATCAGGAGTTACTCTAATGAGCCTGAATGTATATGCAACTTAGTCTTTTCAACTTGCAACTTTTAATATACCTTCTTTATTTAATATACTTTTCTTTACATTTAGGGTTTTGATTTTATGTGATGAGCACAATTTCTTTTCTGGTATGCTTTGTTGTTCTATATACTTTTTGTACTTTTATAGGCTACCTCTTCTTCATTAGGTTAAGAATACATTCTATTATTTTGCTGAAAATATTTTCTAGTATTTTGATGTGAATTTTGTCTTCTTTTTCCATTTCTATCATTCATAAGTTACTTTTTTTGCACTTTTTAGATTTTCTGGATCTTTTGTGCATGGCTATTTAACATTTCTTTTGACACAATTGTTTTTCTTCTTTTCCTCTTCTTTTTCTTTTGCTTCTTCCTCTTCTTCATCTTCTCATCCTTCTCCTCCTCCTGCTTCTTTTCTTAAACTCCTCCTTCTATTATTTTTTAATAATTTATTTAATTTTATTTTATGTGCATTGGTGTTAAGGTGTCAGACCACCTGGAATGCTTATGGACAGTTGTTAGCTGCCATGTGTGTGTTGGGAGTTAAACCTGGATCCAATGGAAGAAGAGACAGTGCTCTTAACCACTGAACTATCTCTCAAGTTCCCATATTCTATTATTTTGCTGAAAATATTTCTGGGATTTTGATGTGAGTTTTGTCTTCTTCCTCTATTTCTATTATTCATAAATTACTTTTTTGCACTTTTTAGATATTATGGATCTTTTGTATGGCTATTTAACATTTCTTTTGATGAAATTATCCAGTTGTTTTTGTTTTTCTTCTTGTTGTTCATAATCATCTTCATCTTCATTTCCTCATCCTTCTTTTCCTCCTGCTTTTCTTCTTTTTCCTCTTTTTTTTCTTTCTCTTCATTCTCCTCTTTCTCCTTCTCCTTTTCTTTCTTTTCAAATAAGTCAATTTAGTCATATATTCACTCTGATTAAAGTTTTCCCTTCCTCTAATCCTGGCAACTCTTTTCCATCTTCCCTTCTATCCTGTCTAAATTCACCATCATATAAAACAAGGAGGGCTATAATACATAATAAGAAAATAAAATAGCAAAAAGACAAAAGCAAACACATCTGAGTAGGAAAAAAAAAAAAACAAACAAAAGAAAAAGAGCCCAAGGTAGGAAAAGATGTAGACTTGTTCACATATGCAGGAATCTCATAAAATAATATACTTGAAAAAAATGGTATACATACAGAGTACAAGTAGCTTTAAAAATAAGAAAAAATCTTCAGCAAATTAAAATAAAAAATATGATAAAAATTTTTAAATGCATTCCAGGATTATAGTACATGAGAATCCAAACATGCCAGTGAGGGAAATTATATATTCTTCTGTCCTCTTAATTTATAGTGCTTTGTTCTTTGATATTCTCTATCCTTTTTGGCTCTTACACTCTTCTGGCTGAATTACTGAAGAGCCTGGAGGGCATATTCTGAGGTCTCTCACTGATACTGGTCTATGAGTATAGCAGAATGGTGTCAATGGTCATTTTATTACTTTTAGTAGAATGTATTATTTGCTTTTCCCCCAGAACCATGGGCTGTGTAATTTCTTTTTCTTGATCAATAAACCAGTGTCAGGTGTGGATTCCATCATGTGAAGTGGGCCTTAAGTCAAACTATAGATTGGTATTTACACCTACAACTCTTGCACTAATATGTCTTACAGGTAGAACATTGTTAGAGTTCAAAAGTTTGGTAGCTGGGTTAGTTTTTATATTTCTCCTCTTGTAGTTGCAGAGTACTTCCCATATCAAAGTTGCTCGAATGTAAGTGTGAAGGTTCTATGTAGGCGCAAGCTCTATTTATCTATGTTCCATGTAAGTGTAAGTGTTATCTCCAGCAAAAGGGCATTGCAGTCAATTTGTGGAAAGCTGCCTATAGTCTTGGCAAAAGCCTGTATTGTTTTGGCATTACAATCACACTACTTTGGCCAATACCTCAGTTAAATATAAACCATTACCAGTACTGGATGCTTAATTTAGTGACAAGAGATTTCCAATTGGGACTTTCTTCTTGTGTGGTGATTTCATTTATATTGGCTTCCTATACATATATATTTTAGAAAGTTTCTATTGCATTATGTTTCCACTGTACCAAACAAATGACCCTTAATTTTACCTGTCTTTTCTCATGTTACCTTTTCATTGCCCTCTTTCTTTCCCAATCCCCTTCAATTCTATCTTTTTAGCCCACTTTCCACTTGTACCAAGTATTTTATTTCCCTTTCCTATGGAGAAATCTCTGCCTCCCCTAAGCTCCAGTTCTTAATCTGTATGTATCCCCTGTGGTATTATGTTCAGTTGCTTCCATATCATACATCTTGCAACTAATATATATGTAAAGCAAATACATACCCTATTTCTCTTTTGGGGTCTAGGTTCTCTTACTCTCAGTTACCTGCAAATGTGCATTTACCTTCATGTTTCATGATTTGATTTTTTAAATATGTGAGTAATATTTGATTACATAAATACACTAGTACTATAACCAAAATAAAAATACACACTGGAAAAACAGATAAAATCTTCACAAATGGTGCTGACTAAACTAGATGCCTATATGTAGAAACATAGAAATAGATGCTTATTTTCACTCAAAAGTCACCTCCAAATGGATTAAAACCTCACCAAAGTTCATATACAGTTAAAGTCTTGAAGTCAGCACAGCTATTTGACAAAGATCCAGCACAGCTGATCTGCATGTTACAATAGCCTTCATGCTATCTTTCAGGTTTGGTCTTGATCTCCACTTGCTATGTTCTTAGAGGGCCTTCAATACATGTACAACCTGGAGACATTGGAGCAATGGGAATTTTTTTAATGAATCATTTATGCCTTCACCCTGGAATACTGCTTCTAAGCTTCCCCAGAAAAATCCTGAACATACTGCTTCTCTCATTTTTAGGGGAAATATCAATTATCTGGCCCTACATGAATGTCTTCCTTGTGGAAGTTGTAACTCACACAAAAATGGCAGAGAACTCCTTATGAGACTTCAGCTCCAAGATAGTCTTGCAAAATCTACCCCTGTGCTTCCTCAAGATGAAAATAATCAGAACAACATTTTCTTAAAAGGCAAACAAAGTTTGTGTTAGGACTTCCTTTAATTAGATATATTAGCTTGCACAGTAACACTGTGGTGTTGTATGACCAAAATAATGAAAGAATACTTAGATTTAGCACATAAATAAATTCTACAAAGATATGAAGTATAGACATTGTGTTATGACAGGAATTTGATTTTCATTTCTCTGATTTTTAAGGACGTTGAGCATTTTTAAGTGTTTCTACAGCATTCAATATTCCTCTGTTGAGAATTTCTGTTTAGCTCTGTACCCAATTTTTTATTGGATTATTTGATTTTTTGGGTTCTTTATATATTCTGGGTATTAGCCTTCTGTCAGATGCAGAGTTGATGAAGATTCTTCCCCAGTCTCTAAGCCACCATTTTGTTCTGCTGACAGTGTCCTTTGTTTTAGAGAAGCTTTTCAGTTTCATGAGGTCCCATTTATTGATTGTTTATTTTAGAACCTGTGCTACTGATGTTCTGTTCATGAACGTGTCTCCTGTGTCAATGTGCTCAAGGCTCTTCCTCATTTTTTAAATAACAGATTAAGAGTGTTAGTTTTATGTTGAGGTATTTGATCCACAAGGACTTTACTTTTGTGCAGGGTGATAAGTATGGATCTATTTGTATCTTTCCATATGTGGACATCAAGTTAGACAAGCACCATTGGTTGAAGATGTTCTTTTTTTCATTGAATGATTTTGGCTTTTTTGTCAAAAATCAGGTGTTGTAGGTGTGTCGGTTTATTTCTGGGTCTTTGATTCAATTCCACTGATCCACCAGTAAGTTTCTATGCCAGTACCACACCGTTTTTACTGTATCTCTGTAGTACAGCTTGAGATAAGGATGAAGATACCTCAAGAATTTTTTTATTGTACTGGATTCTTTTAACTATTCTGGCTTTTTTGTGTTTTTATGTGATGTTGAGAATTGTTCTTTCAAGGACTGTAAACAATTGTGTTGGTATTTTGATGGGAAATGCATTGGATCTGTATATTTCTTTTGGTAGGATGGTCATTTTGCTGTTATTCCTACTGATCCATGAGTATGGGAGATCATTCCATCTTATGATATCTTCTTCAATTTCTTTCTTCAAAGACTTAAAGTTTTTTTATACAGATTTTTCACTTGATTGATTAGAGTCACACCAGTGCACTTTATGTTATTTGTGGTTATTGCAATGTTGTTGTTGTTTTTTCCTAATTTCTTTCTCAGCCCTCTTGTCTTTTATATACAAGATGGTTTCAGATATTTTTTAGTAACTTTATATCCAGCCACTTTGTTGAAGGTGTTTATCACCTAATAGTGATACTTTGACTTCTTCCTTTCTACTTTGTATCCCCCTTTTTTTTTTTTTTTTTTTTTTACTGCTCTAGCTGGAACTTTCAGTAGTATGTTGAAGAGAAAGAGGAGAGTGAACAAACTTGACTTGTCTCTGATTTCAGTGGGATTGATTTAAATTGCCTTTTTTGTAGTTTGATGTTTCCTATAGGCTTGTTGTATATTATCTTTACTGGGTTTAGGCATGTGCCTTTTATCTCTGATATCTCCAAGACTTTAAACATTAATTGAGCTTGGGTTTTATTAAATACTTTTCAGCATCTATTGATATGATCATGTTCTTTTTTTTTTCTTTTTCAGTTTGTTTATGTGGTGGATTACACTGATGGTTTTCTATATATTGTATCTCCCCTGCATGCCTAGGATGAAGCCACTTGGTCATGGTAGATGATATCTTTGATGTTTTCTTGGATTCATTTTGTGAGTATTTTATTGAGTATTTTTGTTTCAATATTCATAAGAGAGAATGGAATGAAATTATCTTTCTTTGTGTATCCCTGCCATTAGTTATCTTTTGTGAGGTTTAGGTATCAAGGTTAATGTGGCCTCATAGAATGAGTTTGGTAATGCTCCTTTTTTCTGTTTTGTGAAATAGTTTGAAGAATATTGGTATTACCTCTTCTTTGAAGGTCTGGTAGAATTCTGTGCTGAAACCATCAGGCTCTGGGAAGAATTTGATGACTGCTTATATTTCATTAGGGCATATAGGTCTATTAATTTAGTTACCTGATCCAGATTCAACTTTGATAAGTGTAATCTTGCAAGAAAATATTACATTTCATTTAGATTTTCAAATTTTGTGGCATATAGACTTTTAAGGTAAAACTTAATCATTCTTTGAATTTCCTCAGTGTCTGTAATTATACCACCTTTTATTTTCTGATTTTGCTGATTTGTATAGTGTCTCCCTGTGTTTTAGTTAGTTATGCTAAAGGTTTGTCTATCTTTGTCATTTTCTCCAAGAACCAGCTCTTGCTTTTGTTTATTCTTTGAATTGTTTTCTTTGTTTCTAATTTATTGATTTCTGCCCTAAGTTTGATTATTTCTAGCCATCTACTCCTCTTGTATATGTCTGCTTCCTTTTGACTAGGTCTTTCACATGTGTTGTTATGTTTATTTGAGATGTCTCAGATTTCTTTATGAAGGCACTTACTTCTATGAACTTTCCTCTTAGAATTACTTTCATTATGTCTCATTAGCTTGGGTAAGTTGTGCCTTCATTTTTGTTAAATTCTAGAAAGTGTAATTAGTTTATTTCTTCCATAATCCAGCTGTCATTGAGTAGAGTTCAGTTTCCATGCATATGCAGGCTGTTTACTATTTTTGTTATGATTGAGGTCTAGCTTTAGACCATGTTGTTCTAATATGATACAAGGAATTATATTGGTATAATGTTCTGTTTTTGGAATGTATACAATTTAGCCTTATTCATTCAAATGCTGATTTCTCTCCTCCACTGTCTGGTTTCAATCCAGGTATTGCATTGTGATGCTTTTTCTAAGCATCACCTGTCTCAAGTTTGCATAAACATGCCACCATTTGTTCTCTATATTGTCAGCTAAAACAACCAGCCCCAATACTGAGTAATGGAGAGGATAAGGTGAGACATCCTGGTCCAGAGTGGGAGGAACAGGAAGGAGACAGGAGAGGAGAGGAGGAGAATCTGCAAGAGAGGTCTTGGCACCACATGTAGAAATGAACTGGAACTAAGATATCACTAAAAGCCATATGATGGGTGAATCTGAATGGAAGAAAACTCTGTGGGCTTAGAGGTTTAGGATGGAGTAACTGTTGGCCAGCATTGTGCTCTAGGTTAATTAAATAAATCCTAGTCTCTGTGTGGTGATTTGGTTATACCACTGTTTAGGAATAACCACTGCTTAACTGAAAGATTTATCAATAGTAAATATTAATAATCTACAACAAATGGCACCCAACTAATTAAGTATACACATCCTTTAAATCCTACTTTAATATACTTTGGTGGGGGAGAGGAATGAGTTCTCAGCAACACAACCCAAACTTTAAACCTAAAAACTCCCAGATAAATTACTGGCTCTTTAAAAGAGATTCTTAAACATGCCTCTGAGCAAAAGACAGCCTACTGTGGGCAAACCTGAGACTGAACATAACTGGTTGCCCCGACAGCCTAATAGGATGAGAAAAACATTAAAACAGACTTCTTTGAGCTTGGCTGATAATCTCTTTTATGTTTTTAAGACAGAAATAAAGGAAAGTTTAGAAATTATGACTAGGGTTACATTCATAGTCCTCAATTTCACTTTAATAATTTATTTAGCCTTTTATGTCTTCTCAAAGGCAAAGGCTTTAGAAAAGATACTAGAACAACACATAAAACAAGTAGAACAATATAAAGAAATAACGAAGGTTATAAACAGGACATGAAAGAAGAGTTACAAAAACTTAAAGAACATAAGAAACAACAGGAAAATAGGGCAGAGGTTTTAGAAAAGATACTGGAAAACACAAACAACTAGAACACTATAAAGAAAAATTAAAAGTTAGAAGGGAGTCATAAAACAAGAGATTGAAGAGATTATTGAACAAAACAAACAACAGAGAGATAGGTGTGAAACATGGTTACAGACCTAAAAAGAAGAGTTTAGAATACCAAGTAAAGAAAATACTCAGGCAGAGGCAAATATAATAATAAAGAAAGCCAAACAAAGGTGGTTAGAAAACAAACATTAGTGTATCCAGTCATTGTACAGCAGAGACCAGCAGATGATGATTCCCCCACAGGATTACCATGAGGCTGAATGGCACCCTATGGAAGTGCCAGACCAGAGAAAATTTAAAGAAAGTGTCACCAATTTTGGAATGCATTCACCATTTGTAAAACAAATGCTGACTTTCTGGTCAATCAGTAGAGTAATCCCAAAGGACTGGGAGGATATGGCAAAGGCAATAAAAGAAACTGAGCCATATTTACAATTGCTATCATGGTGAAGAGAAAAGCCTAGAGAGATAACATACAAAAATAGAACCAGGGCTCTGTTTAAGGAACAACTGCTTGGTGATGGCCAATAGGCTGACACAGAGATACAAGCTGTATATAATGAAGAAACCTTAGCATTATGTCACTTAGCAGCCTTAAATACCTGGGACAAGGTTGAGGAATCAGGACAAAAGCTTGAGCCATTCTGTCAGGTCATACAAGCTCCAAGTGAAATTTTCATTAACGTTTTGCAAAGATTGACCTCAGCTGGGGATACAAGTATATCAGATCCACTAGCTAGAAAAGCACTAATAGAATCTTTAGCTTTTGAAAATGCAAAGATTTTTGAATGCAAAGAGGTAATACAGCCATTAAAAGCAAGGTGTGCACAAATAGATGAATTGTTTATAAATACAATTGACATCAGACCTCAATCACCCAATTTGGCCTTGATAGGAGAAGCTACCCCTAAAGACATTGGGAAATGTCTTAATTTTGATGGGCAACCGAGTTACCAGAAAAAAACAAAATAATTCAAAAAGGGAGTCTATAATTTCTAGATTATGCAGAAGATGTGGCAAGGGTTAACATTAGATTAGTGAATGCAGAGCACAGACAAATGGGGTAATCCTTTATCAAAAAATGCCTGAAGGGGCCTTTCTCAGGCCCCAGTACAGGACAGGGATACTCCTCCACAAGAAAGTTAAACACCACTGCTCTGGAAATAAACATTAAAAACTTCAACAGTGAGACCAGGATAGGTTTTATAGAAAAAAACAAACAAACAAACAAACAAAAAAAAACAAATATATTGGCAAACCTCTATAAATGACCATAGGCCAAAGTTAAAGATAATTTTAAATAATATTGAAATTGAAGGCATGGTGGATACTGGGGCTGATTTCTCAGTTATCACTCCTAAATTCTGACCCCCAAATTAGCCAATTCAAGAGGTCAATATCCAATTCCAAGGAGTTGGAACTTTATCTAAAGTGAAACAAAGCGTTAGATGGCTTAAATGTACAAGACCAGAAGGTCAAATAAGAAAACTAAGACCATATGTGGCTGAGATAGCCATAAACTTATGGGAAAGAGATCTGTTACAACAATGGGAGACCCGGATTAACAACCCCCAAATTCAAAGGCAAAACAGGTAATACTCCTGATAAACAAATTAAAATTATTTAAAAATGCCATCAAAAACAGTTCCAGGCTGTCCAGGCTATCCATAAACAAAATACAACAAAGGCATTCTTTTCAACTTCATGTTGGGAAGCCACTGCTAATAAAACCCCCACAACTTTACCAAGGTGGTTGGCTGACCAACCTATTTGGATTGAACAATGGTCTACGAGTAAAGAAAAATTACTGGCACTAGAACAGCTAGTCCTGGAACAGCTGGAGGCTGAACATATAGAGGAGTCCAACAGCCCTTGGAATTCTCCTGTATTTGTCATCAAAAAGAAATCTGACCAATAGAGGATGTTAACAGATCTCAGAGCCGTTAACAAAATTATTCAGCCAATGAGATGGTTACAATCCAGAATCCCATTGCCTTCCTTATTACCTAAGGAATGGCCTATTATGGTGATCGATTTAAAGGATTGCTTTTTCACAATTCCTTTACAAGAGCATGATAGGGAAATCTTTGCTATCTCAGGACCCACTTTGAATAGAAGCTGTCCAATAAAGAGATATCACTCAAGGGTCTTACCACAGGGGATGTTGAACAGTCCTACTTTGTGCCAATATTTTGTACAACAGTTGTTTGAGATAATCCATAAGCAGTTTCTAAAATCTGTAATTTACCACTATATGGATGATATCTTATTGGCTGATTCAGATAGAAAAACATTAGAAAATATTTTTGATGAAATAAATAGAATTTTGCCTTGTTGGGGTTTAGATATTGCTCCCAAAAAAGTACAAAGAGGAGATTCTATTAATTACCTAGGTAATTAGGTCTACAGAAAACTCGACCACAAAAAGTACAAATTAGAAGAACCCAATTAAAACTCTCAATGATTTTCAAAAATTGCTGTGAGATATTAACTGGCTATAACCTACATTTGGTTTAGCTACTCAAGAGCTAAATATCTTATTTCAAAACTTACAGGATGATAAGGACCTTAAAATCCAAGAACGTTATCAACTGAAGATGAAAATGAATTGGCTCAGGCAGAAAGGAAATTACAAGATGCATATATAGACCATATTGATCCAAAGAGGGCCTGTATTTTGGTTACCTTGCTTTCCACTCATTCTCCCACAGGAATTATTATGCAGAAGGTGGACTGTGTCATAGAATGGATATTTTTGGCACACAAACAAAATAAAAAAATTAAAAACCTATATAGAAAAGTTCCTGAATTCCTCGTAAAATGAAAAATGAGACTTCATCAGTTGGCTGAAATAGATCCAGCTGAAATTGTGGTGCCCTTTACCATTGCTGAGATTGTATCATTATGGGCAGAGAACAGATATTGGCAAAGAGCTTGTTGTGAGTTTTTGGGAGAAATCAGCAACAGATATCCAAAAATCAAGTCACTTCAGTTTATAAAAAGAAACAATTGGATTCTCCCTCATATAATAAAAGGAATTCCAATTTTTTGGAGCTCCCACATTTTATACGGATGCCAATAAATCAAAAAGGGCAAGTTGTAAGTCAGAAAATCTGATTAAAGTGGTGGTGGGGGGGTCCTTATGATTCAGTTAAAAAATCAGAATTATATGCAATTATGTTGGTGTTATCAAGTTTTCAAGAATCTCTTAATATAGTCACTGACTCTCAATATGCAGAAAGAGTTGTTCTACATATAGAAACTTCTGATCTAATTCAGGATAATTTGAACTTAACTTCACTGTTTCTTCAATTAAAATGAGTAATCAGAAATAGAAACAATCCATTGTATATAACATACATCAGATCTGATATGGGTCCACCAGGCCCTCTAGCACAAGGCAATGATGAAATTGATCAACTATTAACAGGAAGCATGTTAGTGGCCTCAGAATTTCATTTAAAAAACACCATGTTAACCACAAAGTCTTAAAAAGAGAGTTTTCTGTCACTTGGCAAAAGCCAAAGAAATTGTACGAAAATGTCCCACTTGTTCTTTCTTTATATAACTAAACTCCACTACCTGCAGGAAGTAACCCTATTGGTAACCAAAGAAATGAAACTTGGCAAATCATGTGTTTTGTTTTATTTTATAGAGTTTGGTAAACTGAAATATATGCACCATACTATAGACACACATTCAGGGTTCCAATGAGCAAAAGCCATAAGTTCTTAGAAGGCTGATTCAATTATTACACATTTATTACAAATGATGGTAGTTATGGTTATGCCTATACAAATTAAGACTGATAATGCTACAGCATATGTCTCTAATAAAATGGATTTTTTTTTACATATTATAAGATAAAACATGTAACAGGAATACCTCATAATCCTGCAGGTCAAGCAGTCATTGAAAAATCAAATCGTACTTTAAGGAAAATGATTAACAAGCAAAGAGGGGTATTAAAATACCACAGAGATAGTTTACATAATGCTTTATTGACCTTAAATTCCTTAAATGTTAATGAACAACAAACAACAGCTGCACAAAGACACTGTGTTATAGAAAAAAACTGCTGACTGAATATTAATATTTAATGAATATTAATTAACATTTAATTAATATTAATATTTAATATTAATAATTAATTATTAATATATAAACAGAACAGGTCATATAAATTGATAATCCCTTCACATGGGAACAACCCTAAACCTGACCGAGACATAAAAAATGTCTCTAACCAGAACTTCAGCAGTACATGGCCAATAAATCCTTGGCTCTAATATCTTCAATATTTATTGTGCCATTCTTTTAATTGGCATTGATAAAATTGGTTTACAGTTTAATTTCATTCTGAACATCTCTTACATTTATAATTTTTTTTTTTAATGCAGTTTATTCAGGAACCTTGAACAATCCTCGGACCCAGGGGAAAGCCAGCCCACAGCTTAAATAGCCTCTGGGTAGCCAACCCAGGCTTGCCACGTGGGCAATGCAGATAGGTCCACATACATGGAAGCAAGCCAGATCCTCAGCCTTAGCCAAATGTGGAATTGTTCGTGACAGAGAGCACTCACCATCGGGAAGGTGGAAGGCGGAAACCAGCTCCATCTTTAAGGCATAGCATTCCGCAGCTCTCTACAGTTCCCCCTTTTTGTTTTAGACGCATCAGGCAAGAGTAGAGGTCTGATCTCTGATATTAGAAATAAATTGGGACTTTGTACTGATGTTCATTTAGGTGTCATCCCACCATTGTTACTACCATCTCATTGGCGGCTGTTGGAGCTACCACCGGGGCATTAGCCATGAGTTATACTGGGCAGACTACTCAGACCCTGATCAATCATTTAGCCAATGTAGCTCATGCCTTAGTTGTACATAAAGGAATTAATGCTCAACTAAAAGGAAGCTTGATGGTGTTCAATCAGAGGAATGACCTCGTGCAGGAGCAAACTGATACCCTATGGCAAATCGCTCAACTTGGCTGTTAATGAAAATATGCTGGACTTTAAGTCACTAGCATATAACATGAGAATTTTTCCTGTGCTGCAAATCTGTCTAAACAATTGTCGAGCTATATTTTAGGTAATTGGACTGGAGAATTCGATACTACGATGGAGCAGCTGAGAGTGGCCATTGTCACAGTAAATTCTACCAGAGTGGACGCAGGACTAGCCACAGGATTATCATCATGGATTGCTGCAGCCATGAATCATCTGAAGGAATGGGCGGGCATGGGAGCATTAGCAGGCCTTCTGGTGTTGGTCTCCTTGGTTTGCCTGTGGTATATATGCAAGATTAGAGTCTCACAACAGTGTGATGCAGCCATGATCATTCAGGCCTTTACAGCCATTGAAGCAGGACATTCTCCCCAAGCATGGTTGGATATCATAAAAAGCTAAAATGTTACGCTCAGGATGCGAGGCTAAGCACTGCACTCAGGGTCGGCCGCTTTCGACCCAGAGAAGAGCATGTCTGATTGCATGCGGGTTGATGCCCCAGGTCCCGCCTCTGAGAAAAAGGTATCGGACGGGTCTGATACATTTATAATTTTAGAACTGTATAATGCTTATGAGAAATTATATGTTTTCAAAACAAAAGGAGTGAATACTGGAGATTCTGGACCAGTCCTGACAGAATCCTCATTCCAGAATGCTGAGACATTGACACATCTGTTTCAGTATCTCACATGTTTCAGAATTCTGCTTGTTCCTGCCTCAACTGCTTCAAAAGCTATTTCTCATCATAGCCTGCTCCCAAGAGAGCTTTGAAGAAACCTGCAAATCTTAATTGGTCCTGCATTTTAGACTGTTATAAACAGGACTTTTATTAACTCTTATTATTTTCTCAACATTCAAAGACTGGACCACAAATATTGCTTGCTAAATTAAACATTTTTCCAATTTTCTTTGGGCCCCCAACAGGATTTCTGCATGTCCAAAATGTCAGCTAGAAGAAATCATTGAGAATGATGTCTTATTTTCCTTAAGGGGGATTGGGTAGGTTTTGGGTTGTTTTCTGTGGCTACAAGTGTTTATTGTCATTGGGAGATATTTATAAATTACTAATGGTCTTATTCAGAGTGAAACTGTTATGCCTAGTTCGGGAACCCCAAAAGACCAGGGATACACTGTGCTGTAAATATATGAGGTTTTTAAAATTGTATATGTGTTCGGACATGGGACACAAACTTCCTGTGGACACAGGAGAGGAATGTAGCCCTGAGATATAGGGAAGCAATGTTTTTATGGGGCAAAACTGCAAGCAGGAACTTACATGCTTTGGCATTACATGACTGGGTAAGGGAAACTGACTTTTCAAATGATTGGTCCACTTTGGGCAGCAAGACTACAAACAGTTCTGGCCTGGTCCTATGGGCCAGTTTCCTAGCAATTGTATAATTAGTGGGCAGGAAAGAATGCATTAAGGCAAATTTGTCCCCTCAGGGCATTAAGGCTAGTTCTCCCTGAAGGAGGTTGGACATGTCTCCAACTAACTAGCCTTTATTCATGCTTCTGCTTTAAACTTTAAAACAATACCCACTGACTTTAAGTCTTTGGTCTCTCAAATCCACTAAGAATTAATGTAATTGAGATTTTAAAAATGAAATAAAATGAAGTTTCAATTCTTTCTTCCATCTGCTATTTTTCCCATAAACTCTACTGTGTGCCTTCCTTGTGAAAGGAACCTGGCAATGTGCCAGCAAGCCTGGCTCTGATTTTTTTTAATTTCAATCTTATTATTATTATCATTAATTTGGGTTTTTGAGACAGGGTTTCTCTGTGTAGCCCTGGCTGTCCAGGCCTTCTTGTATACCAGGCTGGCCTTGAACTCCCAGAAATACTCACAGATATCTACCTGCCTCTGCCTCCCGAGTGCTGGGATTAAATATGTGTGCACTGTGCTTGGCAGGGCTTTCTTATAGCCTGGTTGATGTCATACTTTATGACTTAGGACATGTCTAGACAAGTGAGTGTGAAGAGCTGGCAGGGGTGCAAACCCTTGCTTTTGGAGACAGGATGTCTCCTGTGGCCTTGTATGTCCTGAACTCGTTTTGCAAACCCATATGGCCTGGAACTCACACCAGCCTCTGCTTGCCTCACTGACAGCCACAGGCATGCGACACCACACCTGGCTTCTTGTTATAATCTTTAAGAATGATTTATAATCTCGGTCTGCCTTCCTGAGACCAGCCCTGTTTTGCCTGGGAGAGTCGGCACTCACTAAAAGAAAGGGTCGAAGGGACCCCAGGATTCCTTGTGCAGTGAGCAGGGACTGGCTGGACCTTGGCTGAGCAGGGAATTTAAACTGGACACATTTAAACTGGAAATACATAAATTTAAGCTGAGGCTGTGTGTGCAATGGAATAGCTTTACTTACTAATGAATCCTTGTGCTTTTTTTCCCTCTTCTAAGAAGTGTAAATCCCATCTATTTGTTTATTTTTACAGGTATGACTGTTTTTCCTGCATGGATAGGTGTGCCTGTGTACCAGGTGGATGCCTGGTGCCTGAAGAGGCAGCATTGACAACCCACAAGTATACCCTTGAGTTTTTCTCTTGCTATCTGTTGCTTCTCATGGGACCTACAGTTTAGTCTGGTTTGTTGCCTCAATGAGAGTCCCTTGGAGAAAACTAAGATTTTCATTTTTATTATTATTATTATTATTATTATTATTATTATTATTATTATTAAAAAGGGAATGAGTGTTCTTTTTGTAGTGAGGGAAACTTTATTTATGATTCATGGTGTAGTTCTCTTTATTATGGAAGATTTGTTTATTAATTGTACGCTATTCTGACTGCATGCAAGAGGAGGGTGCCAGGTCTCATGATAGATTGTTATGAGCCACCATGTGGGTGCTGGGAATTGAGCTCAGGACCTATGAAAGAGCAGCCTGTGATCTTAAACTCTGTGCCATCTCTCCTGCCCCCTCATTTCTTATTTTTATTTTTAAATTTTATTTATTCATTTTACATCCCTGTCTTAGACCCCTCCTCTTCTCCTTCCAGTCCTACCCTCACTGTTTCCCCTATCATCCCTCACCTGGCTCCTCAGAGAAGGGGATTATACTGCCTCTCCTGTGCACACCCACACACCCCAGCATATCAAGTGGCATCAGGACTGAGCACATACTCTTTGTCTGGTGAGGCAACCCCAACAGGGGAAAGTAAAAGAAGAGCTAGCTTGTGGGTCAGGGTCCATTGATATTGCTGTGTTGCTCCTGCTGTGTTTACAAGGCCTTCTTACCCTTGTGTCCTTCATCCACTCTGGCGCTTACACTCTGCACACAGAGTTTCTTGAGCCCTTAGGGGTTTCTTGGAGACATCTCATTTAGGGTGGAATGGTCCAAGGCCTCTTACTGTTTGCATATCGACTGGATGTGTGTCTCTGTATTTATTCCCATCTGCTGCAGGAGAAAGTTTCCAATGATGTCCTAGCAAGGCACCAATCTGTGAGTATGTCTGTGGTCCATTAGCACAACTGTAGCATTTAGATTTCTCTTATGTCCTTGGCCTCTGTAGACTCAGGTTCCTGGCCACTCAAGCAGTGTTGATCAAGGTTCCTCTTGGGTTGGGCCTCCTGAAACCCAACTAGATATTAGTTGGTCACTTCCGTGACCTTTATGCCACAAGCACTCCAGCAAATCTTGTAGGCAGGTCACCGTTGGAGAGTGAAGGGTGTATGGCTGGGTTGGTGTGTACTTTTCTCTTCTGGTGGCATGCAGCATATGTTCCCGTATTGCAAACAGCAGTCTATAAGGGTGAAAGTTCTTGGTAGGTGCCAGCTGTGATTCGCTGTATCCAATAACTTGTGAAGGTGTTGTCCTCAGCAACAGAATCTTACCATCAAGTTGGGGAGAGCATTGGAGGATGGACACATGTTGGGTGGCCCCAGGCCCTGCTTTGTTCTAGCACAGAGACCCCCTGCGTCCCGACTCCACAGGACTCTGGGAAGCCTGCTCTCAAGACACACCTTTGTCTGTTCTTATTAAATTGAAATAAATACATATTATTAAGTTATTAAGTGACACGTGTGTGCCACCAGAGGGCACAAGATTCCTTGACAGATGGTTTGATCGCCACCGTGTGGTCCATAGGATGAAACCTGGCATCTTGGTGAGAGAGGGCTTCTCTGTGTCACAGAGCCCTGGCTCTTGCGATGAAAAAGGTCGGCTTTTTTTTTTTTAAGATTCATCCATCCATCCATTCATTCATCCATTCATTCATTGTACAGCGTTCTGCCTGTGCACCAGGCAGATAGATTTAAAGAAGAGGGCACCAGATCTCATTACAGATGGCTGTGAGCCACCATGTGGTTGCTGGGAATTGAATTCAGGACCTCTAGAAGAGCAGACAGCATTGTTAACCTCTGAGCCATCTCTCTTGCCTCCAGTTTTTTTGTTTGTTTGTTTGTTTTGTTTTTGTTGTTGTTGTTGTTTTTAATCTTTAAAAAATTTATTTTCGATGTAAGCCGCATTTTTGCCTTCCCAAGACTAGTCCTGCTTTGACTGGGAGATTCGAAATTAATTTTAAAAAGGGGGAGCGACCCCAGGATCCCTTCTCCTGGGACCAGGGACCAGGGACCAGCTGGACTGCGTCTAATCAGGAGAATTCAAAGCGCACATTTTTCCTGCACACAAGTGGCTTCCAGCAGCCCTGTGTGTTTACTTCCAGTACCAGGGGATGGGGCGATGACGCCACAAATTGGCTCCGAAAGGCTCCTGATCCAGTAGACTCCGAGGGGCGCAGGACGGGGACATTTACAGAACACAAGGGACCAGGGAAAACGCTGTGTGCGTTGTGGCGCGAGGAAAGCGCTTCCCGGGGGATACTTCTGGGTCCTGACAAAGCTCTAGGCTAAGTTAGGAGGAGGAGGATGCCTTGTGAGGGTGTAATGCAGTGCGTACAGCATTCTGGGAATTGTATTTCTATGTCTGCGACTCGGCAAAGTGGACAATACAGTGAGACCCCGGCTATGTTACTACAAACAATCCCAGAAGTCTTTGCTCTGAGGCAGTTCTCACAGAGGCTCCCAGCCGGCACAATGCACTCTGGGATTATTTGTAGTTCCCTGGCTATGGAGTGCTTGACTTTAAGAATTCTCCGTGTATGGGACATTTCATCATGAGTTCAGTGGTCTTTCGTAAGGATGTTCACAGTCGTACGACATAAAACAGATTTTTTTTTTTTTTTTTTTTTTTTTTTTTTGGTCTATGAGACACCTATAATACAACGTGAGTGGCCAGATGTGGAGCCGAAATGCGGTAGATAGATTTAAAGCCTGGACAGCTCCTAAGAGGGTGGATGGGGTAGTGGAGCTTTTGGAGAGGACTGTGCTGAACGTTAAATGGAACGCGAGCACCCACAAGCATACATGCCATGTCTTCAGTGTGTTATGTACTGTTGAAAAAGCAGGCACTTGAGGAAAACTATAAGATTATATTCCAAGAAGCTGGCAGTTGGTGGAAATTCAAAGTTCAAGAGTTAGCACGGCACCTCTTCATTTTCCTAGTTCCTCATTCTGCATCCTGTTATTTTCAGGTATTTCAGACCGAACAAACAGCATCTTTTCAGGCTGGAAATGGACTGTAGTTTTCAGTTCAGATAGGTAGTAGCATATAATTTTTGAGGATACTCTTAGAAAACCCTTACCAATAACTCAAAAGGTTTCCTGGTGTTGGAGTTTTTGTTAGATGGAAGGACAATTGTCATCACAGATGGCAAAATTTCATTGAAACAAAATTTTAGTTTCATATAACAGCTTACATGGATTATACATATCTTAGATAGTTACAAGTATGATTCCATATTACTTTTTCAGACATCCTTACTGTTATTTTACCATCTTCCCTTTTGTATTTCTTTCTGTCTTTCCTCCGAAATTATTATACCCCCTTCAAGTTTTTCCCATTTACTCTTTCAAATCTCTATACCCTTCTAATTCCTATTGCACTCCCCACACTTCCATTCTCACCTTGGAAATGGTCACTATTTCATTCTTGGCTTTTTAATTACTGCCAGATATAGACTCACATATGAGTACACACATATTCAGTTTAGAGCTGGGAAACTTAGAAGAGAGAATATGTGAAGTTTGTCTTTGTGTGTTTGGATTATCTCATATAACATGATTTTTTCTAGTTCCATCTATCTACCTGCAAGTTTTATGTTTTTATACTACTCAACAGTGATTCATTTTAAAATCATGACCTAAAGAGCTAATATTTAATTCATTTTAAGGTTATTTAATAATTACATCATTTTGTGCCTTCTCTTTTCTTCCTCCAAACCTTCCTACAGACCTCTCTTATTTCTCTTTCAAATTCATCTTCTTTTTCAAATTGGTATTTTTCAAATTTATATTATGCATTATATTATATTATATTATATTATATTAGTTTATTATATTATTATAATATAATTATATTTATATATATATTATATATGCATGTTATAATATATATTATATAATATAATTATATAATTAATATTATATTATATTATATTATATTTATTATATTATATTATATTATTAATATAATATATTTTTATTATATAATATATATTATATAATATAATTATATAATATAATATAATTATATTATATTATCAGCATTTATTAGTTATATTATATTATATTGCTCAGTTTTTTTCATAGGATTAAGGACTGGAAATGGTTTTTTATTTTTCTTCAGCATTTATTAGACCATATTTTTTCATAGGATTAAGGACAATGGTTTCTTTAGACCATTTCATATCAATTTTCAGCTCGTTTTTATACAGGTATATTGCTAAGCGTTTTTTTTCTTTATTTTTTATATTGGTCTATCTTATGGTGTACCTTCTGATATTATTAGGAGACACATTACCAGAACATACTCTGATCCTCTGCCATATATATATATATATATATATATATATATATATATATATATCCTGTTATACATGATCACTTAGTCTTAGTTCTGGGAATTGTTTTGTAGATGTATCAGATGTGACTGTTCTCCAGAATTCTGCCTTGTGATTGGTTGTGGTTTTCACTCATGATTGTGGTTCAAGGAAAAGCTTCCTTGATTAGTGTTGAACTATACATATGTATGTGCATTATTAAAAGCATTTAGGTTGCAACATGTTTATATTCATGCATGTACTTACATGTATTATAGGGATTTTGTGTAGATAATTCACAGTATGATTGCTTAAAACTCTTTCAAAAATTTACTGTTATTTCACTGACTTACTTCTTTTATATTTATCCTGTAAAACCTGGGGTTTCACGGCTCAGGAGTTCAAGATCGCGCCCTTCTCAGGAATTCCCAGAGACCACAACTCGATGCAAAAGCAAGAGGTTTTTTTTTTTTTTTTTTTTTTTTTTTTTCAATTGGAATAGGGTCACCCCTCCAAAGGCAGGATATGACCCAGAGCATGCAAAGCACAGTGTTTTTGTACTTAAAAATCTGGCCACTTTTGCTCTATACATTGATTGGTCAGCAAGAATAGCATGAAGATAGTTTACGCCTAGTTGTTTGCAGTTTTTGGCCATTTGTGAGTTTTCTCAAAACAACTCACCCTGCCCTTCAAGAGCTACCTGCCTCTGGCTTTAATTCAAGGCTATCTCAGAGAAGTTCATCTTCCCATTTGAGAGCCATATGCCTCTGTGTTTAATTCAAGGATGGGAATAGTCACAGCTGTTTTTCTTTTAAGTTGTTTTCATTCTCAGGTGGGCTCTCATCCCCTCTTTTCTTTGTGCTCCAATTTTAACCCTAAAATTGTGGATCAATCTCAGAGAGAGATTGATACTGCCTCTGGAGCATCAGGACCTGAACCATACTTACACATTCCCTGACGAAGGCCGGTAATCGGTTAACAATACAGGGTACTATTGTGACAAAGAGCAAAAGGGTAGCAAAATGTCCCAGTAAGAGAAGCACATAGGGGAGCGTACCATTAAACCCATTCCATAAAGGAGATTCTATTAATTCTCATCTCCTTTTTTCAAGATATTTTTGTAATTTTTTAATCTTTCCTTTAATAATGCCTGATTTATTAGTGTAAAAACAGCATTTCTCCTGTACGGCTAAGCAGATTCCTCCTTTTTCAGCCATAAGGAGGTCTAATCCCCTCTGGGTCTGGAGAACTACTTCTGCTAAGGAATTGAGCTGGACTTGGGAGGTCATTGATGGTGCTCAAAAGCAATTGTACACCACTAATTTACTGTTGGGACAGTTTCTTGTATTTATAAAATAAAACACCCAAACCAGCTGACCCAGCGCCTATGGAAGCAGTCAGCCCAATTCCCACTAACAGAGGAATGAACTGAATGGCTTTCTTTGTTCTTCCAGCTATTAAGTCAAAGCTGGGGACTGGGACTGGCTCATCCACTGGAATGATGCTAATATCAGGGAGTTGCCTGTACACAGGTCCCAGTCCAATCTGTGGGCAAGAACGTATAGGCTTTATTATTCCTGCATAAGAAAACAGTGTTATTGTCAGGGCAGAGAGCTGTGGAGATGTCAATTGTTGAATCACAAATGGCAAAGGTAGCATCCCCTACAGGTAGATCTGAGCTATCATTGTTGTAGGGTTTTGTCAAACAGGTAACATTTTGGTTGAAGAGAGGCTGCATTCTCATAGGGGGTGCTGAGTGGCAGGACCCCTCAGCAGTGGAATAAGTGGCATTAGATGGGGGAGCTCCAGAGGAACAGGCTGCCCTTGTCAGAGGTGGAACCAGCAGTCACTTGCAAGCAAAGGATTGGTGTCATTTAGGAGGCTATGAGTGGCAGTAATAACATCTACAGTCTGGGGGTCTAAAATAACATTCCCTCTACTATCAGAAAGAACCAAAGGGTGGTAATTGAGGGATGAGTATTCTTTTTTCAATTAACTCTTTAATGCATTGTTTAACCTGTTCTTGTCTGCCCTGATCCTGCAGCCCTCTTCCATCTGAAAGGTGAATGAGAGGTACCTTTCTTCAGCATACAGGCTTCCCTACCGTCACCAAACAAGGGTTTTGGAGTAAGTTAGATCCATGGCCTCCTGTTGGCACATTGTGGGACCAATCGTCTGTCCTCATCTCCTCCCTGACTTGGTTCAATATGGCAGTGAAATAGGTGATGTTATCTTTTCCAATACATTGTTGCACAACTCTATAGCAACTGCTATGCACATCCTGTTGACAGGTATCACAAGTGCAAGGCCTGGGGCACCCATTTACATAAGGAACCGTTTTAGGCTTGGTTACACAATGTCATTCTAAACTTGGGGTGCTCCCTGAAGTTTGTAGGGCTCTATATGCCCATGTATGACCACACTCAACTTGAACATAGGCCTTGTTAGTGCTCCAAATCTCACCATTAAGTAAGGCTCTGCCATTCATCACCCCACCCTTGCAATCACAGGGTTTACCATGCATTGCTTCCAGGGCCTTGTGAGCCTGGTGAGGATCACCAAAACTCCAGTCAATAGTTACCCAATTGAGAACAAACAGCACCACCCAGAGGTAAAATTGTCTGTCCACTTTACTGGTCAAAGAGTTCATTGTCCCTGATGAGTTTCAATTTTAGCAGGTTGCTGGAGGCTTGGACTTTCCACGTGTTAGCAGGTTGATGAAGAGCAGGCTTGACGTGTGACCCATGGATCCAAGCTGCAATGCCCTCTGCTTTGGCAGCTGTTGTGGTTGTGAGCAGGACACAATAAGGACCCTTCCACCAAGGTTCCAGATTCTGCTGCGGTGTCATAACAAGTACACCAGATCAACCTGGAAATGATGGGGCACCTCCAAGGACCTGGGCGAATATGCAATACCAACCTTGGTCCAAATCTCTTTCTGAATAAGTTGCAGTCCTTTCATCCTGGACAACAAGTCAGAGTTATCACTAGTTCTGTCAAGGGGGTCCTCAAGAAGAGTCAGGGGAGCAGGAAAACCATATAGTAGTTTGAAGGGAGTTAAGCCTAGTATGGAGGGAGTATTTCTGATGCTAAAGAGGACCAAGGGATGGATCACTGCCTAGTCACCATCAGTCTCCATGGTCAATTTGGTGAGAGTCTCTTTGAGAGTTCTATTCATTCTCTCTACCTGTCCTGAACTTTGAATTCTATAAGCACAATGTAATCAATCAAGCCCTAGAAACCTGACCACCTCCTCGCTTACCTGAACAACAAAGGTTGGTCCATTGTCTGACCCAATTACCTTTGGAATACCAAACCGAGGAAAAATGTCTTCCAGAATATTCTTGGCCATGTGCAGGGAGGTTTTTTTTTGTGTAAAAAGCCTCCACCCATCCTGAGAAAGTGTCTAAAAAAACCAGGAGATATTTATTGCTGTACCTGGATGGTTTACTTTCACTGAAATCTACTTCCCAATTCCAGGTCTAGTTCCTTGTCACTGGCCAGCAGTGTCACCTGAATACCACCTGAGAGAGGGCTTGGAGAGAGAGAGAGACAGGGTGACAAAGAGAAGGACACCAAGTCTACATGCTGATCCAGGTGTCGATTTAATGGACTTCAGGTTAACACTTAAGTAGGCAGAAAAGTACAAGCAGTTTCTCATGTAGGAGCTTTACTTGGTCAGAACATAGGAGAGCTCACTCAAGGTTACACAGAGCCTTTTGTCTGGTTACTATGGTTGCACACAGTTTCTCAGGGTCAGAGCAGTCTGCTGTAGGACCACCAAGGTCAGTTTATAAGAAACTGGACTTTGGAAAATAGCCAAAGCCAATGGGCTGGATTCCCCTGCTCAGATGCCATTAACTCAAAATTTGCCATTAACTCCAAAAAGGCTGCCACAGTTCCTCTCAGCCACTTCCCTGTGCTCTGGAACTCTGACCTATGTTTATCCTCTGGCAAGGTTCACATGCCCTAGTCACTCTGAGTCAGGGTGGTGAGGTTTAGTGTTCAGTACTTGGATTGGCGGGCAACTTCAGCCAATTTCTTTGCCCTCAAGTGAGTCCACTTATGCATCTGAGTAATTAATCTCTCAGTGTCTTCCTGTGGTAGAATGATCTTACCTTTAGAGTCAATCCATGCCCCACGTCGTTGTCAAATATCCCTTTTTTCTGCCGTATTAACTTTAAGTCACTTTCTGAGTAGTTTAGTCATTCTTCTCTGGGCAGTTCAGCGGTTAGTAACACTGGGACAGAGTTTCCTCTAGCAGCTACTTTAGCCTCCTGATCGCCATGTTATTCCCCTTTGTTGCCTCAGAAGTTCCCTTCTGCTGTCCCTGGCAATGAATAATGCTTACCTTGTTGGGCAGCAACAAGGCGTTGAACAAAGTCAGAATTGTTTTTATTTTTATCTCATTACTGGCTGATGTTAGCAGGCCTCTCTGCTGATAGATGGTCTCTGCACATGGGCTGTTGCGAAGGTGTACTGACTATCAGAGTAGATGTTTCTCTTTACCCTTTCCCAGAGTTAATGCCTGGGTTAAAGCAATCAATTCAGCTCGCTGAGCAGAAGTGCCCTCCAGCAACGCCTGGACCCATATTACCTTATGTCCATCTACTACTGCTGCCATTGCCTTTCTCTTCCCATTCTCCCAAAACTGCTCCCATCCATATAGTATGTCATCACACAGTAGGGTAGAGGCTGATCTTTCATGTCCTTTAGCCATCCCTGTTCTTCTGCTAGAACCTGCAAACAATCATGCTCCAGGGACTGGATTTCTGAATCTGGCAATAAGGTGTCAGGGTTTACCAAGGGTGCTAGGTTATAGGCATACATGGTCCTTGGTTGGAGAAACAGTCTTATAAAAGACCCATGTGCTCTGATATATTTGGTCCTTGTAGAGTTCCTGTCCTCTCCAGGTCACACTAACTCCTCCTTCTTTCATATGATTCCCTGTGCTCTGCCCAAGGTTTGGTTATGAGTCTCAGCATCTGCTTTGATATACTGCTAGGGAGAGTCTTTAATAGGTCCTCTGGGGCAAGCTTCTGTCCTGTTTCTTGTTTTTGCCTATATCCATCCCATTGGTCTTTCTAAGTGAGGATTGATCATCTTAACCCAGGTCTTCTTTAGGTGTACAGATTTTAGTATGTTTATCCTATCTTATAGGTTTAGCATCCACTTAAAAGTGAGTGTATACCGTGTATGTCTTTCTGCTTCTGGGACACCTCACTGAGGATTATCTTTTCTGGATTGTTTGTTTGTTCATGTTTACATTTTATGACTTCTTTGAATGGTCTAGAATTAAACCTGTCTGTTGTATAGCTGGTAAAGAGGTTTCCCATTTTATAATCTGTTTCACCACCTAAAGAATGGATTGCAAAAGCATTTTAGTTTCATGTTGTAAGACCTGGAGTCTCACTGCTCAAGAGCTCGGGATTGTGCCCTTCCCAGGAACACTCATAGACCACAACTCGATGCAAAAGCAAGAGTTTTATTCCTCCATCAACGGAGGAATGGATACAGAAATTGTGGTATTTCTACACAATGGAATACTACTCAGCAATCAAAAAGGAGGAAATCATGAAATTTGCAGGCAAATGGTGGGATCTAGAAAAGATCATTCTGAGTGAAGTATCCCAGAAGGAGAAAGACAAACATGGAATATACTGCTTATATAGACCTAAAAGATAGGATAAACATAATGAAATCTAAAGAAGATAATCAAGAAAGCAGACATGGGTATGATGATCTATCCTCATTTAGAAAGACAAATGGGATGTGCATTGAACGTATGGCGGAGTCTACCGCAGAAAGCATCTGAAAGACTCTACCTAGCAGTGCTCCAAAATAGATACTAAGACTCACAACCAAACCTTGGCAAAGTGCAGGGAATCATATGAAAGAAGGGGAGTTTGATGGGGAGAGGATAGGAACTCCACAAGGACCAAACATATCTGGGCACAGGGTCTTTTCTGAGATGGACACTCAACCAAAGTCCATGAGAGGATAAAATCTAGAACCTCTGCTCAGATGTGACCCGTGATAGCTCAGTAATCAATTGGTTTCCCACAGTAAGGGGAACAAGGACTATTTCTAACATGAACTAAATGACTGGCTCTTTGACCTCCCAACCTCCCAAGGGAGGAGCAGTACTGTTAGGCCACAGAGGAGGACTTTGCAGCCAGTCCGGAAAATACCTGACAAAAGCGAGTCATATGAAAGGGGAGGAGGTCCTCCCCTATTAGTGGACTTGGAAAGGGACAGGGAGGAGATGAGGGAGGGAGGGTGGGATTGGGGAGGGAATAAGGGATACAGCTGGGATACAGAATTAACAAAATGTAACTAATGAGAAAAATAAAATTATGGAAAAAAAAAAAAAAAAAAAAGAGTTTTATTCCAATTGCGATAGGGTCCCCCCTCCAAAGACAGAAGATGACCCTGAATATGCAAAGCACAGGGTTTTACACCTGAAATTCAAACCACTTTTGCTCTATACATTGATTGGTCAGCAAGAATAGCATGAAGATAGTTTACACCTGGTTTTATATAGTATACAGCTGCTTGTAGATAGTTTACAGGTGGTTGTAGATAGTTGTTCTCAGAACAGTTGCCCCTTTCCTTCAAGAGTTAACTACACCTGACTTCAATTCAAATAATCACAGGTGTTTTCTCTTTCCCAGGTGGTCCCTCACCCCTCCTTTTTAACTCAATTTTAACCCTAAAATTGTGGATCAACCTCATAGAGAGGTTGATATTCTTTCTGGAATATCAGGACTTGAACTGTACTTATACTTTCCCAGACAAAGGGAGTTCTGGTCAGTGAGTGTATTGTCCTGATGAGTTTCAATTTCAGCGGGTAGTTGGAGGCTTGGACTTTCCAGGTGTTGCAGGTTGATGAAATGCATGCTTAACATGTGACATGTGGATTCAAGCTGTGATGCCCTCTACTTTGACTGCAGTTGGCGTGGTGAGGAGGATGTAATACGGACCCTTCCACGAGGTTCCAGATTCTGGTTGCCATGTCACTGCACATATACCAGATCTTCAACGTGGAACTGATGGGGCACATAAAAGGACCCAGGCACATATGCACTGCCAACCTTGCTCCAAATATCTTTCTGAATAAGCTGCAATTCTTTCAGCCTGTACAAGTCAGAGTTACCACTAGTTATGTCAAGGGGGTCCCCAAGAAGAGTCAGGGAACAGGAACCCCATATAGTAGTTCAAAGGGAGTTAAGCCTAGTATGGAGAGAGTATTTCTGACCCTAAAGAGGGCCAAGGAAGGAGCACCACCCTGTCACCGCCAGTCTTTATGTTCAATTTGGTGAGTCTCTTTGAGAACTCTATTCATTCTCTCTACCTGTCCTGAACTTTTAGGTCTATAAGCACAATATAACTTCCAATCAAGCCCCAGAAACCTGGCCACCTCCTGGCTTACCTGAACAACAAAGGTTGGTCCATTGTCTGACCCAATTACCTTTGGAATACCAAACCAAGGAAAATGTCTTCCAGAATTTTTCTGGCCACGATCAGGGCGGTTTATTTCTTTGTGGGAAAAGCTTCCACCCATCCTGAGAAAGTGTCCACAAAAACCAGGAGATAATTATTGCCTTACCTGGATGGTTTACTTTCAGTGAAATCCACTTCCCAATGCATTCCAGGTCTAGTTCCTTGTCACAGGCCAGCAGTGTCACCTGAATACCACCTGAGAGAGGGCTGGGAGAGAGAGAGAGACAAGGTGACACAGAGAAAGACACCAAGTCTACATGCTGATCCAGGTGTCGATTTAATGGACGTCAGGTTAACAAGTAGGCAAAAAAGTACAAGCAGTTTCTCATGTAGGAGCTTTACTTGGTCAGAACATAGGAGAGCTCACTCAAGGTTACACAGAGCCTTTTGTCTGGTACTATGTTTGCACACAGTTTCTCAGGGTCAGAGCAGTCTGCTGTAGGACCACCAAGGTCAGTTTATAAGAAACTGGACTTTGGAAAATAGCCAAAGTTAAGAGGCAGGGTTACACTGCTCAGATGCCATTAACACTAAATTTGCCATTAACTCCAAAAAGGCTACCACAGTTCCTCTCAGCGTCTTCCCTGGGCTCTGGAAACTCTCACCTATGTTTACACACTGGCAAGTTTCACACACCCTAGTCACTCACCAGTCAAGGTGGTGAGGTTTAGTATTAGGTACTGGGATTGGCGGGCAACTGCAGCCAATTTCTTTGCCCTCAAGTGAATACATTTATACATTTGAGTTATTAATCTCTCAGCATCTTCCTGTGGTAGAATCATCTTACCTTTGAGTTTATCCATGCCCCAAGTCAGTGTCAAATATTTCCTTATTTTGCCACATTAACTTTAAGTCACTTTCTGAGTAGTTTAGTCATTCTTCTCTGGGCAGTTCAGCAGTTAGTACCACTGGGACAGAGTTTCCTCTAGCAGCTGCTTTAGCCTCCTGATCAGCCACATTATTCCCCTTTGCTGCCCTGAAGTCCCCTTCTGATGTCCTGGGCAATGAATAATGCTTACCTTGTCCAGCAGCAACTAGGCATTGAGCAAAGCCAAAATCTTGTTTTATTTTTTATCTCTTTACTGGCTGATGTTAGCAGGCCTCTCTGCTGATAGATGGCCCTGAGCTCATGGGCTGTGGTAAGGCAAACCAACTATCAGTGTAGATGTTTATCTTTTGCCCTTTTCCAGAGCTAATGCCTAGGTTAAAGCAATCAATTCAGCTCACTGAACAGATGTGCCCTCTGGCAACGCCTGGGCCCATATTACCTTATGTCCATCTACTACAGCTGCCCTGCCTTTCCCTTCCTGTTCTCAAAAAACTGATCCCATCCATACAGTATGTTACCTCGGCATTGGGCAGAGGCTGAATGAAATCCATACACCCAAAGAAGATAATCAAGAAAGCAAACACGATATGATGATCTATCCCCTCATTTAGAAAGACAAATGGGATAGCCAAATGTATGACAGAGTCTACCGCAGGCAGAAAGCATCTGAAAGACTCTACCTAACAGTGTTCAAAATAGATACTAAGAATCATGAACCAAACCACGGCAGAGTGCAGGGAATCATATGAAAGAAGGGGAGTTTGATGTGTAGAGGATAGGAACTCCACAAAGACCAAACGTATCTGGAGCACAGGTCTTTTCTGAGATGGGACCTCAACCAAAGACCAAGAGGATAAAATCTAGAACCTCTGCTCAGATATGACCCATTATAAGCTCAGTAATCAAATTCTCCCACAGTACAAGGAACAAGGACTATTTCTAACATGAACTCAATGATTGGCTCTTTTTGACCTCCCCCACCTCCCAAGGGAGGAGCAGTACTGTTAGGCCAGAGGAGGACTTTGCAGCCAGTCGAGGAATGTCCCTGATGAGTTTCAATTTTAGCCGGTTGCTGGAGGCTTGACTTTCCACGTGTTAGCAGGTTGATGAAGAGCAGGCTTGACGTGTGTGACCCATGGATCCAAGCTGCAATGCCTCTGCTTTGGCAGCTGCTGTGGTTGTGAGCAGGACACAATAAGGACCCTTCCACCAAGGTTCCAGATTCTGCTGCGGTGTCATAACAAGTACACCAGATCAACCTGGAAATGATGGGGCACCTCCAAGGACCTGGGCGAATATGCAATACCAACCTTGGTCCAAATCTCTTTCTGAATAAGTTGCAGTCCTTTCATCCTGGACAACAAGTCAGAGTTATCACTAGTTCTGTCAAGGGGGTCCTCAAGAAGAGTCAGGGAGCAGGAAAACCATATAGTAGTTGAAGGAGTTGCCTAGTATGGAGGGAGTATTTTGATGCTAAAGAGGACCAAGGGATGGATCACTGCCTAGTCACCATCAGTCTCCATGGTCAATTTGGTGAGAGTCTCTTTGAGAGTTCTATTCATTCTCTCTACCTGTCCTGAACTTTGAATTCTATAAGCACAATGTAATCAATCAAGCCCTAGAAACCTGACCACTCGCTTACCTGAACAACAAAGGTTGGTCCATTGTCTGACCCAATTACCTTTGGAATACCAAACCGAGGAAAATGTCTTCCAGAATATTCTTGGCCATGTGCAGGAGGTTTTTTTGTGTAAAAAGCTCCACCCATCCTGAGAAAGTGTCTAAAAAACCAGGAGATATTTATTGCTGTACCTGGATGGTTTACTTTCACTGAAATCTACTTCCCAATTCCAGGTCTAGTTCCTTGTCACTGGCCAGCAGTGTCACCTGAATACCACCTGAGAGAGGGCTTGAGAGAGAGAGAGACAGGGTGACAAAGAGAAGGACACCAAGTCTACATGCTGATCCAGGTGTCGATTTAATGGACTTCAGGTTAACACTTAAGTAGGCAGAAAAGTACAAGCAGTTTCTCATGTAGGAGCTTTACTTGGTCAGAACATAGAGAGCTCACTCCAAGGTTACACAGAGCCTTTTGTCTGGTTACTATGGTTGCACACAGTTTCTCAGGGTCAGAGCAGTCTGCTGTAGGACCACCAAGGTCAGTTTATAAGAAACTGGACTTTGAAAATAGCCAAAGCCAATGGGCTGGATTCCCTGCTCAGATGCCATTAACTCAAAATTTGCCATTAACTCCAAAAAAAGGCTGCCACAGTTCCTCCCAGCCACTTCCCTGTGCTCTGGAACTCTGACCTATGTTTATCCTCTGGCAAGGTTCACATGCCCTAGTCACTCTGAGTCAGGGTGGTGAGGTTTAGTGTTCAGTACTTGGATTGGCGGGCAACTTCAGCCAATTTCTTTGCCCTCAAGTGAGTCCACTTATGCATCTGAGTAATTAATCTCTCAGTGTCTTCCTGTGGTAGAATGATCTTACCTTTAGAGTCAATCCATGCCCCACGTCGTTGTCAAATATCCTTTTTTTCTGCCGTATTAACTTTAAGTCACTTTCTGAGTAGTTTAGTCATTCTTCTCTGGGCAGTTCAGCGGTTAGTAACACTGGGACAGAGTTTCCTCTAGCAGCTACTTTAGCCTCCTGATCGGCCATGTTATTCCCCTTTGTTGCCTCAGAAGTTCCCTTCTGCTGTCCCTGGCAATGAATAATGCTTACCTTGTTGGGCAGCAACAAGGCGTTGAACAAAGTCAGAATTCGTTTTTATTTTTTATCTCATTACTGGCTGATGTTAGCAGGCCTCTCTGCTGATAGATGGTCTCTTGCACATGGGCTGTTGCGAAGGTGTACTGACTATCAGAGTAGATGTTTCTCTTTACCCTTTCCCAGAGTTAATGCCTGGGTTAAAGCAATCAATTCAGCTCGCTGAGCAGAAGTGCCTCCAGCAACGCCTGGACCCATATTACCTTATGTCCATCTACTACTGCTGCCATTGCCTTTCTCTTCCATTCTCCCAAAACTGCTCCCATCCATATAGTATGTCATCACACAGTAGGGTAGAGGCTGATCTTTCATGTCCTTTAGCCATCCCTGTTCTTCTGCTAGAACCTGCAAACAATCATGCTCCAGGGACTGGATTTCTGAATCTGGCAATAAGGTGTCAGGGTTTACCAAGGGTGCTAGGTTATAGGCATACATGGTCCTTGGTTGGAGAAACAGTCTTATAAAAGACCCATGTGCTCTGATATATTTGGTCCTTGTAGAGTTCCTGTCCTCTCCAGGTCACACTAACTCCTCCTTCTTTCATATGATTCCCTGTGCTCTGCCCAAGGTTTGTTATGAGTCTCAGCATCTGCTTTGATATACTGCTAGGGAGAGTCTTTAATAGGTCCTCTGGGGCAAGCTTCTGTCCTGTTTCTTGTTTTTGCCTATATCCATCCCATTGGTCTTTCTAAGTGAGGATTGATCATCTTAACCCAGGTCTTCTTTTAGGTGTACAGATTTTAGTATGTTTATCCTATCTTATAGGTTTAGCATCCACTTAAAAGTGAGTGTATACGTGTATGTCTTTCTGCTTCTGGGACACCTCACTGAGGATTATCTTTTCTGGATTGTTTGTTTGTTCATGTTTACATTTTATGACTTCTTTGAATGGTCTAGAATTAAACCTGTCTGTTGTATAGCTGGTAAAGAGGTTTCCCATTTTATAATCTGTTTCACCACCTAAAGAATGGATTGCAAAAGCATTTTAGTTTCATGTTGTAAGACCTGGAGTCTCACTGCTCAAGAGCTCGGGATTGTGCCCTTCCCAGGAACACTCATAGACCACAACTCGATGCAAAAGCAAGAGTTTTATTCCTCCATCAACGGAGGAATGGATACAGAAATTGTGGTATTTCTACACAATGGAATACTACTCAGCAATCAAAAAGGAGGAAATCATGAAATTTGCAGGCAAATGGTGGGATCTAGAAAAGATCATTCTGAGTGAAGTATCCCAGAAGGAGAAAGACAAACATGGAATATACTCGCTTATATAGACCTAAAAGATAGGATAAACATAATGAAATCTAAAGAAGATAATCAAGAAAGCAGACATGGGGTATGATGATCTATCCTCATTTAGAAAGACAAATGGGATGTGCATTGAACGTATGGCGGGAGTCTACCGCAGAAAGCATCTGAAAGACTCTACCTAGCAGTGCTCCAAAATAGATACTAAGACTCACAACCAAACCTTCGCAAAGTGCAGGGAATCATATGAAAGAAGGAGTTTGATGGGGAGAGGATAGGAACTCCACAAGGACCAAACGTATCTGGGCACAGGGTCTTTTTCTGAGATGGACACTCAACCAAAGTCCATGAGAGGATAAAATCTAGAACCTCTGCTCAGATGTGACCCGTGATAGCTCAGTAATCAATTGGTTTCCCACAGTAAGGGGAACAAGGACTATTTCTAACATGAACTAAATGACTGGCTCTTTGACCTCCCAACCTCCCAAGGGAGGAGCAGTACTGTTAGGCCACAGAGGAGGACTTTGCAGCCAGTCCGGGAAAATACCTGACAAAAGGAGTCATATGAAAGGGGAGGAGGTCCTCCCTATTAGTGGACTTGGAAAGGGACAGGGAGGAGATGAGGGAGGGAGGGTGGGATTGGGGAGGGAATAAGGGATACAGCTGGGATACAGAATTAACAAAATGTAACTAATGAGAAAATAAAATTATGGAAAAAAAAAAAGAGTTTTATTCCAATTGCGATAGGGTCCCCTCCAAAGACAGAAGATGACCCTGAATATGCAAAGCACAGGGTTTTACACCTGAAATTCAAACCACTTTTGCTCTATACATTGATTGGTCAGCAAGAATAGCATGAAGATAGTTTACACCTGGTTTTATATAGTATACAGCTGCTTGTAGATAGTTTACAGGTGGTTGTAGATAGTTGTTCTCAGAACAGTTGCCCCTTTCCTTCAAGAGTTAACTACACCTGACTTCAATTCAAATAATCACAGGTGTTTTTCTCTTCCCAGGTGGTCCTCACCCTCCTTTTTAACTCAATTTTAACCTAAAATTGTGGATCAACCTCATAGAGAGGTTGATATTCTTTCTGGAATATCAGGACTTGAACTGTACTTATACTTTCCCAGACAAAGGGGAGTTCTGGTCAGTGAGTGTATTGTCCCTGATGAGTTTCAATTTCAGCGGGTAGTTGGAGGCTTGGACTTTCCAGGTGTTGCAGGTTGATGAAATGCATGCTTAACATGTGACATGTGGATTCAAGCTGTGATGCCCTCTACTTTGACTGCAGTTGGCGTGGTGAGGAGGATGTAATACGGACCCTTCCACCGAGGTTCCAGATTCTGGTTGCCATGTCACTGCACATATACCAGATCTTCAACGTGGAACTGATGGGGCACATAAAAGGACCCAGGCACATATGCACTGCCAACCTTGCTCCAAATATCTTTCTGAATAAGCTGCAATTCTTTCCAGCCTGTACAAGTCAGAGTTACCACTAGTTATGTCAAGGGGGTCCCCAAGAAGAGTCAGGAACAGGAACCCCATATAGTAGTTCAAAGGAGTTAAGCCTAGTATGGAGAGAGTATTTTGACCCTAAAGAGGGCCAAGGGAAGGAGCACCACCCTGTCACCGCCAGTCTTTATGTTCAATTTGGTGAGAGTCTCTTTGAGAACTCTATTCATTCTCTCTACCTGTCCTGAACTTTTAGGTCTATAAGCACAATATAACTTCCAATCAAGCCCCAGAAACCTGGCCACCTCCTGGCTTACCTGAACAACAAAGGTTGGTCCGTTTTCTGACCCAATTACCTTTGGAATACCAAACCAAGGAAAATGTCTTCCAGAATTTTTTTGGCCACGATCAGGGCGGTTTATTTCTTTGTGGGAAAAGCTTCCACCCATCCTGAGAAAGTGTCCACAAAAACCAGGAGATAATTATTGCCTTATCTGGATGGTTTACTTTCAGTGAAATCCACTTCCCAATGCATTCCAGGTCTAGTTCCTTGTCACAGGCCAGCAGTGTCACCTGAATACCACCTGAGAGAGGGCTGGGAGAGAGAGAGAGACAAGGTGACACAGAGAAAGACACCAAGTCTACATGCTGATCCAGGTGTCGATTTAATGGACGTCAGGTTAACAAGTAGGCAAAAAAAAGTACAAGCAGTTTCTCATGTAGGAGCTTTACTTGGTCAGAACATAGGAGAGCTCACTCAAGGTTACACAGAGCCTTTTGTCTGGTACTATGTTTGCACACAGTTTCTCAGGGTCAGAGCAGTCTGCTGTAGGACCACCAAGGTCAGTTTATAAGAAACTGGACTTTGGAAAATAGCCAAAGTTAAGAGGCAGGGTTACACTGCTCAGATGCCATTAACACTAAATTTGCCATTAACTCCAAAAAGGCTGCCACAGTTCCTCTCAGCGGCTTCCCTGGGCTCTGGAAACTCTCACCTATGTTTACACTCTGACAAGGTTCACACACCCTAGTCACTCACTAACTCAAGGTGGTGAGGTTTAGTATTAGGAACTGGGATTGGCGGGCAACTGCAGCCAATTTCTTTGCCCTCAAGTGAATCCATTTATACATCTGAGTTATTATTCTCTCAGCATCTTCCTGTGGTAGAATGATCTTACCTTTGGAGTTAATCAATGCCCCCACGTCGGTGTCAATTATCTCCTATTTTTGCCATATTAACTTTAAGTCACTTTCTTAGTAGTTTAGTCATTCTTCTCTGGGCAGTTCAGCAGTTAGTACCACCGGGACAGAGTTTCCTCTAGCAGCTGCTTTGGCCTCCTGATCGGCCATGTTATTCCCCTTTGCTGCCCTGGAAGTCCCCTTCTGCTGTCCTGGGCAATGAATAATGCTTACCTTGTCCAGCAGCAGCAAGGCATTAAGCAAAGTCAGAATCTTGTTTTTATTTTTTTATCTCTTTACCGGCTGATGTTAGCAGGCCTCTCTGCTGATAGATGGTCGCTTGCACATGGGCTGTTGTGAAGGTTTACTGACTATCAGAGTAGGTGATTCTTTTTACCCTTTCCCAGAGTTAATGCCTGGGTTAAAGCAATCAATTCAGCTCACTGAGCAGAAGTGCCCTCCAGCAATGCCTGTACCCATATTACCTTATGTCCATCTACTACTGCTGCCATTGCCTTTCTCTTCCCGTTCTCCCAAAACTGCTCCCATCCATATAGTATGTCATCTCACAGTAGGGCAGAGGCTGATTTTTCAAGTCCTTTAGCCATCCCTGTTCCTCTGCTAGAACGTGCAAACAGTCATGCTCCAGGGGCTGGATTTCTGGATTGGGTAATAAGGTGGCAGGGTTTAGCCCTGTAGCCAGGGCAAAAGTGACTCTATCATTATTCAAGAACAAGGCCTGGTAATGTGTCTTGCGGGCATTCATGAGCCAGAAATCAGGTGGCTGCCTTATGACACTCTCAAGGACATGAGGAGCACAGACAGTGAGGTCCTGTCCCAGAGTCAGTTTGTCTGCATGTTTTACTAGTGCCACCACTGCTGCTATTATTTACAGGCAGGTTGGCCATCTTGCCACTACTGAATCAAGCGTTTTGGATAGATAGGCTACTGGTCTCTTCCAGGGTCCAATTTTCTGTGTTAGCACCCCATTGGCCATTCCCTGATTCTCAGCTACATAGAGATGGAAGGTTTAGGTCACAATCAGAGTGCCAATGCTGGGGCCGACATTAAGGCTTTTTGATATTATCAAATGCAGCTTGTTCATCCTTTCCCCAGATGTAAGAGTCAATGCCATTTGTAAGGGGATACAGAGGGGCTGCCATCTCGGCAAATCCTGCTGTACCTAAAATTTCCCTCAGTTGTTCAGTAGTCCATGAAGGGGGAATATGAAATGCAGTCTCTTTTCTAGCCACCGATAGCCAACTGTAAACTGACCTATTTCCTGCAGAGATGGGCCTTTTTCGCTGACAGTCTATAGCCGAGTTCACCCACCTCTTGCAACAGCTGGTCTGTGGCTTCAAGTCAGGTTTATTTACAATCTCTAGCTAATAGTACATCGTCCACATATCGGAGAAGCGTTACCTGGGGATTGGTGGCCCAGAAGTGTGCCAGGTCCCGGTGTAGGGCTTCATCTTTCTTTTGAATACAATTCTTGATCCAGTGTCCATTGTTCTTGCAATAGGCATACTATTCCTTAGATAGAGGGCCCCTCCAATTGCCAGGAACTCTCTCCCTATCATTACAACTGCACTACAGTGGCCAGGATCTTAGTCAACTTTCTGTCTTGCCTCTTTTCCTTTCTCTTTCTCTCACTTCCTGCTCTTTCTGCTTTCTTTCCTCTTTCTCTTCTTCCATCTCCCAGCTGTAGAAAACCTTTTCTGCCACCTGCACTAAATCCTTCAACGACTTATCCTGTAAACCCTTTATTTTCTGGAGCTTTCTACAAATATCTCTGGCTGACTGGTCTATAAAGATTATAGTCACCATTGGCTTACACTCATCTGAGGTAGGGTCATAGGTTGTAAACCAGCTGTATGCCTCCATCAGACATTCAAGAAAGGCTGTGGGAGATTGCCTTCTACACGGACAAAGTGTATGGTGGATTAAATTGGTGAAACCAGAGGGTCCAAGAGGGAAGTTGACGCTTTCTGAGGCCTGCCACTGAAGGAGAAATTCAGAAATCAATCCAGGAGTCTTTCTGCAGGATAAGTCTCCTCTCTGCCCAAATGCTTGCACTTGCACGGTCCTACCCATATTTAGATTGTTGAAATCATACACCATGAGACTGAAGCTGAAAGGAAGTTAAGGCTGACAACACATGCAGAATGCAAGATCTGTTCTAGCCACGTTCCTCTTTGAGCATCAGCCAGAGCTGAATGAATGACCTTGTTAAAGTAGGCAAAGACTGCTCCTGGCTTCTGCCCCTTCTCCTTGCCCGATCATCAGAAGCCGTGCCTTAGACTCTCCCATCAAACTCCTTGTGGGCCAACACAGGTGCGTACTGTGAGCTAAGCAGTGGAATTTGGGTAGAACGCAAGGTCAACTGTTTCTGGAAAGGCTGCTTTAGGGTGGGATATGGGAAAATTCGCAGGAGGAAGGAAAGGTTTCACAGTTTGGAAGCAGAAGAGCGTTCCACGGTTTGGCCTGTAGTAATTGGAGGCCTCGAGGGAGTGGGTGGGGCCTCAGGTCGGTATTTAAGGGTGAGCAGCAGACCCCTTTACGCATTTGCCATAGTCTGCACTTTCCTGGGTGTTGTTTTCAGTACACACTGGAGAGGAAGAACTCCTGTCAAAGTGTCCTCAGCAGGATGGAAGATCAGGCAGATGTGGGTGGCTACAGTAAGACAAAGACATCCCGGCATCAAAAGACTGTTTGGCAGGCCAATCAGAAAGAGGTCTTGCTCTCAGTTTTTGCCAAGACACCTTACCCGAGCTTCAGGACCAGGCAGGAACTGGCCAGGGAATTCGGAGTTCCAGAGTCCTCCATCCGAGTGTGGTTTCAAAACCACAGAAATAGAACTGGCATGTCGAGAAAAACCTCAAAGCAGAACACCGCAGGCTCCAGCCATGAAGCCTCCCAACAGCCTCCTGAAAAGCTTGTCGCCAGGGTACAACAAGCAAGAGGCCCGCCCTCAGAACGGAGAAGGCCTCGAACGCGGCTTAGTCCAGCACAGATCAGCATGCTAGTGCAAGCTTTTGAGATCTCTCCATCTCCAGACTATGCCACGAGGGTGCAACTGGCACTGAGCACAGGTTTACCTGAGGACACCATCCACATATGGTTCCAGAACAGAAAGGCCAGGCAGAAAGGCCACGCTGGAGGGAGCACAGCTAAAAGTGAGGACCTGCCTGCCTCTCCTGGCCCGGAAAGGGCTCCTGGAGCATCGTGTTGCATTGAGGAGGAGGCTTCCCGGGACAGCTTGTTGACATCGGGTTCTGCAGGAGGCCAGTGTGCAGAAGCGTTGATGTCAAGACCCGAGCTCACCTTCTTCACAGAGGCCTACACAGAATCCAGCGACTTCTACCCTGTCCAGCTCTTCCTGGAGCAACAGGTGAGAACAGTGGAAGAGGAACAGGGACCAGCCGCTCTGGACCCAGATGTACCATGGGAGCAGATCGAACCAACACTCGAGGCTCCTCTCACAGAAGAAGAATATCAGGCTCTGTTGGACGATATTTGACCCCATTGGGAATGCTCAGAATTGGGACTGTAAATCCCCGTTGCCTGGACCCTAACCTGACCATTGTCTCAGAGACTCCAACCAGAAATGAGCTTGGACAGATGCTCAGACTTGCACCTAAGAAAGGTGCAGAGCTCTAGGGATCCTGAGTAAGTGTTGGGGAAAAGATGGAAGGCCCTGGAGGTTCGAGGAACCTCACAAGAAGACCAACAGAAACAGCTGACCCAGCCCCCAGGGGGCTTGCAGAGACTGAGCCATCAAATAAGGAGCATGCTTGGTCTGGACCTAGGGAACCTGCACATACGTAGCAGGTGGGAGATGAATCCTTGTGCTTAATGTGGGTTGCCCTACGAGGGAGGTGTTGTGGAGTGGCACAGCGGCGGTGGAGAGTTGTTTTTAAGCTGAACTTTGTTGCTTCTATCCTGGACGGTTTTTGAAGGACAGTTATATAATGTTAGCTTCAATTATGATCAGGATAAATATGTAATTTGTCTGCTATTGTACTCTGCGTCATTAAATTATTTGTAGGCATTGCTATGACCTGGTTATTCTTTTCATTTGGAAGTTAATGTAAAGAGGAGATATGAACCTTCTTCTTGAGGATTTCAGTGTATTTGAAGGTGCGTTGCCAACCAGCCTCATGAACTAAGCCACTGATAGATTCCTCGATTTTCCATTTTTAGCCATCCACTGTTGAATTAATTGACTTACAGATTGTAAATCATTCTCATAAATCCCTTCCTTTAAAAGAGAGTTAGAGGAAAAATAAACTATGCATATAATCATCTTTCATATAGAACTACCAAATTTTCTGCTTTTAATAATGTCATGTAATTCATTCAGAAATCACTTAAACAATAGTAACTGACATATGAGGAGTTACAGAAAAAAATATTCATCATCATGCAAAGTCAAAATGCCACATAAATTTTTGGGTATATTGATGGACCAGGAGTTAACTTTTTTGATGCAGTTGCATTCTAAAATATAATAATTGAATTACAAGTATTTTAATTTTTGCAGCATTTATATATAGTTTATTTTTACCTCAAATTAGTCCCTTCTTTGTCTCAATTTCCTCAACACACATTAAAGTTTGTGTTCATTTTTCATTTTCTTAGGTTACAGAGATTTCATTTCATATGGGGATAACACCACGAAAATTAACTGTTCTATGCATGACACTACTAATACCAAAACAGCATTCAAATAATAAGTAGACCTATCAGAATCACACTAGAATTCTCAGCAGAGATCATGAAAGCCATAAGGGCTTGGATGGATATCATGCAGACACTAATAAGAGACTGCCGATGCCAACCCAGACTATTATACCCAGTATATATGCAGCCATCCAGCCCTACAGAAGATACTAGAAGGAGATCCCCAACCTAATAATATGAAATACACTCCAGAAAATACATTGAGGGCACACCATGAGGGGAAGTCCATGCCTGACACTGCCTGGATGACCATGAACCAGAGTCAAGATAGCCTACAGACACACGATATCTGTAAACATGACAGGCAACATATGTCAATGAAAGATACTCTACTATAATCATAGATGAGTGCCTAGCCCAGTTGTCATCAGAGACATCACCCAGTGTCTGATGGGAACAGATGCAGAGACCCACAGCCAAAGACAATGATGTACCCAGGGGAACCCCAGAAATGATTGAATATGTTATTGTAGGAACCAGAGATATCAAGGACACGACAAGAGCATGGCCCACTGAGTCAATTGGGCTCATAGGGGATCACAGAGACTGAAGGACAAAAACATAAACATTCTATGAGTCTTGTGAGCTAGGTTGTTGGCATACACCTTATGATCATTATCCTGATGTTGCTGAGGACTTCCAACAGTGAGAATGGGGTGTCTCTCACTCTTTTCCTGCTCTAGCTACACTTTCTCTCCTCATGTATTGCTTTGACCAACTCTGATATGAGGGATTGTTCTTAGTCTTATTATAACTTGCTATGCCATCACGTTTTTTTCATTGAAAATAAAGAAGCAGTGGATGAAGGAGATGTGAGTTGGGCAGAGTAGAGGTGGATAGATTGTGGCTGGGAGGAGTGGAGGAAGAGGAAACTGCAGTTCGGGTGTAGTGCATGAAACAGCAACAAAAATAAAATGCTAAAACAAAATAAACTGTCAGCAGCTCAGGCTGTTGGTGATCACCTGCATTCCTAGCACTCGGTAAGTTAAAGGTAGGTGGATCTCTGTGAGTTCAAGCATAGGCTGTTCTATAAAGAGAGTCCGGGACAGCCAAAATTATTCAGAAAAACCCTGTCTTCAAACAAACAAAAAACTGTCAGCATTTTGTGTTTCATCTTTAGGAACTTTGTTTTATGTCCCACTTTTTACTTTTTATTTTTTTAATATTAGACACAGTTTATTAACTTTGTATCCAAGCTGTAGACCAGTCCCCTCATTCCCTCCCTTTCCTACCCTCCTTCCCTCATCTACTACCTACCCCTTTCCAAGTCTACTGATAGGGGAGGACCTCTGCCTGTTCCAACTGACCCTAGATTATCAGGCATCATCAGGTTTGCTGCAATGTCCTCCTCTGTGGCCTAGCAAGTCTGATCTTTCCTTGGGAGGGGGGAGAGTTCAATGAGCCAGCCATTGAGTTCATGTCCGAAATAGTCCTTGTTCCACTTAGTATGGTAACCAATTGGATGCAGAGCTAACATGAACTACATTTGAGCAGGGGTGCTAGGTTATATGCATACATGGTCCTTGGTTGGAGATACAGTCTCATAAAAGACCCCTGTGCTCTGATATATTTGGTCCTTGTGGAGTTCCTGTCCTCTCCAGGTCATACTAACTCTGCCTTCTTTCATATGATTCCCTGTGCTCTGCCCAAGGTTTGCTTATGAGTCTCAGCATCTACTTTGATACACTGCTAGGTAGAATCTTTCACAGGTCCTCTGTGGTAAGCTTCTGTCCTGTTGCTTTCTCCTATGTCCATCCCATTTGTCTTTCTAAGTGAGGATTGATCATCTTAATCCATGTCCTCTTTCTCATTTATCTTCTTTAGGTGTACAGATTTTAGTATGTTTATCCTATCTTATAGGTCTTGCATCCGCTTAAAAGTGAGTGTATACCATGTATGTCTTTCTGATTCTGGGATTCCTCACTCTGGATGATCTTTTCTAGATTGTTTGTTTGTTTCTTCATGTTTACATTTCATGACTTCTTTGAATGGTCTACATATAAACCTGTCTGTTGCATAGCTGGTAAAGATGTTTCCCATTTTATAAGCTGCTTCCTCATTAAGGAATGGATTGCAAAAGCTTTTTAGTTTCACGTTGTAAGACCTGGAGTCTCACTGCTCAGGAGCTCAGGATTGTGCCCTTCCAAGGAACACTTACTGAGCACAACTTGATGCAAAAGCAAGAGTTTTATTCAAATCCTGATAGGGTTGCCCCTCTAAAGACAGGAGACGACCCCGAGCATGCAAAACTAAGGGTTTTTATACTTAAAAATCTGGCCACTTTTGCTCTATACATTGATTGGTTAGCAAGAATAGCATGAAGATAGTTTACAGCTAGTTGTTTGCAGTTTTTTGGCCGTTTGTGAGTTTTCTCAAAACAATTCACCCTGCCCTTATTTTTTAAAAAAACTATCTCAGAGCAGTTCATCCTGCCCTTTGAGAGCTATCTGCCTCTGGCTTAAATACAAGGCTATCTCAGAGCAGTTCATCCTACCGTTCGAGAGCTCTGTGCCTCTGGCTTTAATTCAAGGATGGGAATAGTCACAGCTGTTTTACTTTTACAGATGTTTGCATTCTTGGGTGGGCTCTCAGATGGAAATGAAGAGAGACAGAGAAGGAGAGAGCAGGACATGATAGGGGGGAAGAGAGAGAGAGAGAGAGAGAGAGAGAGAGAGGGGCACCACAACAGAGAAAGGGGAGGGCAAGAAGGCAATAGCAAGAGGGTAAGAGAGGCCAAGAGAGAGACAAAGTGGGCAGGAAGATTCTTTTAAGGAGTAAACTAACCACACCTGCCCTACCTGGTTGTCGACACATAATGACATCACAGGTTGCTAGGGAAGACAGAAGCAGGTGCCTAAATACTAAGTGTTGGCATAGGCCTTTAATCCCAGCACTCTGCCAGGCAGAAGCAGGCCAGTCTCTGTGAGTTCAAGGTCAGGATGTTCTACAGATCTAGTCCAAGATAGCCAGGGCTAAAAGGAGAAACCCTCTCTCGAAATACCTAAATAATCATATGTATAATTAATATATACTCACTAAATATAGCAATATAAACCAATATATTTAATAAATATGTTATATATTTATATATATTGTTTTAATTATATATGTATATATCATATATATGTATATATGATTTAAAAAATCATGTTTTAATTTATGTTTAAATCATATATATCTTATTGAAATAAAATCTGAGCCAGGCTTTGTGGCACAAATCTATAATCCCATCTCTCCAGGAGATACAAGCATGCTGTTGTGTAAGTTCATTGTTACCCTGGTCTACAAAACAAGTCCAGGACATGCACGGCTACAGAGAGAAACCTTGTCTAAAAAAAAAAACAGTCTAGATGTGTGGCTAGATATGTCTGAAATCACATAGTGTGACTAGGCTATAATAAAGTCTTACGAGGCATGGTGACACACATCCTTAGTCCCAGCACTTGAGAGGCAGATGAAGGAAGGTCTCTATGACTTCAAGGTCAGCCTGGTTTACAAAGAGAGTCCTGGACTGGCAATGATGCACTGAGACATCATGTCTCAAAAATAAAATATTAAATTAAATTAAAAAAACTCAAAGCCGGGATTGTTGGCAAATGCCTCTAAGACTAGCACTATGACTGGCAGAGAGAAATGGATCTGTGTTAGTTTAAGGCCTGCCTGGTCTAGAAAGCATGACAGGTCAGTCAAGGCCATACAGAAAATCTCTTTTCTCAAAAAACAACATCCTGGTATGTAAACAAAAATCTTCTAGTATCTGAAGGTTGTTTCTTTTTTTTTTTCACTTTTAAAAAAATTATGTTTTTGTAAATTACAGTTTATTCACATTGTATCCATGCTGTGGCTCCATCCTTCATCCCCGCTTTTACCCAACCTCCTTACTTCCTCCCATTTCTGATCCCAAGTCCACTGATAGGGAAGGTCCTCCTCCACTTCCATCTGACCCTATCCTATCAGATCTCATCCGAAATGTCTGCATTGTCCTCCTCTGTGGTCTGCTCCCAATCAAGGGGAGGTGACCAAAGAGCCAGACACTGAGTTCATATCAGAGACAGTTCCTGTTCCCATTACTAGGAACTCACTTGGAGACTGAGCTGCCATGGAATATATCTGGACAGGAATTGAAGAAATTCTAGGTTATTTCAATGCATGGTCTTTGGTTGAGTATCAGTCTCAAAAAATACCCCAGTGTCCAGTATTTTTCATCTGTTGCTCTCCTTGTGGAACTCCTGTCCCCTCTTCCTTGGTCATCAGGGAAATACAAATTCAAATGACCCTGGGATATCACATTACACTTATCAGAATGGATAAGATCAAAAACTCAAGTGACAACACATGCTGGAGAAGATGTGTGGAAAGGGAACACTCCTCCACTTCTGGTGGTGATGTAGACTTGTACAACCACTTTGGAAATCAATCTGGCAGTTTTCTCAGAAAATTAGGAATAGTGCTACCTCAAGATCCAACTATACTACTCCTAAGCATATATCCAAAATTTGATCAAGTATACAACAAGGACATTTGTTCAACCATGTCTGTAGCTGTTTAATTGTAACAGCCAGAAGCTGCAAACAACCCAGGTGCCACTCAGTTGAGGAATGGATACAGAAATTGTGATACATTTACACAAGGGAACACTACTCAGCATTTAAAAGTAAGGAAATCATGAAATTGGCAGGCAAATGGTGGGCTCTATAAAAGATCACCCTGAGTGAGGTATCCCAAAAGCAGAAAGACACACAGGGTATATACTCTCTCATAAGACATATAATACAGGATAAACGTGCTAATATCTGTACACCCTAAGAATCTAATCATGAAAAGAAACATGTCCTTGGATGAAGTAAATTATTTACCATGTTCACTTATAATGTAATGGAGGAGGTCACCAATTGTAGTTGTGTTCTATAATTAGAAACAATGGAGTAGTTATTGAAGTTTGCTGTATGTGTACCAAATCCAATCACAGAAGTTTATTAGATCATTCTGATATTCTTTCGGTGGCTACTATTGATATAATGCATTTTCACTTGGTGATAGGTATTTTTCTGATACAAAGAATTGAATAGATTATGGTCAGCTTGGTCCACACAGTGAGCTCTCTTTTGTGTTTGTTCATTCATTTATTTGTTTGTTTTTTAGACAGAATTTCCTTGTGTAGTCTTGGCTGTTCTAGACTTACTTTGTAGACCTGGCATGCCTCAAATTCAAGTCTCTTCTTCCCTGAGTGCTGGGATTACAGGTGTGTGCCATCATGCCCAGCTCCAAAGACTGAGTTTTAAAACAGGCATGGCTATGTAGAAATATCATGTATTTAAATGATCCCCCAAAATGTACTCTGTATCTCAAATTATAGGTTTTTTTTTTTTCCCTCAGGGATAATGTCCACAGAGCTGGGTCCTAGTACTGTTCCTGGTCCTGGTCCTCAGAGCCTAGCTCTTGGCCCAGCTCTGGCCCCAAAAGTCTGCTGTCAAGCCCTGTTGGGCTTTTTTTTTCTGGGGCTCAATCTATCCCAGTAGACCCCCTGGACACCAACTACACACCTGGCAGCATCTTCTATGGATGGATGCACATTCCCAACTCTCAGGAAACTCTCAACAAAAAACAGGCTCCATACCCCTTGGCTCATCAAGGACCACTGCCCAGGAATGGCTCCACCTACTGTGGGCAGATGGGAAGGCGCTATCTCCGAATACATCACTTAAGTTGAGTAAGCAACACCTTTTTAATAATAATATGAAACCAACAACAATAAGGCAACAGTGAAAAACAGCAATTTAAAAATATACAAAATAAAGGGAATCTTTTCTCTGAGGGGAGCAGGCGCTGGGTGCAGCTCAGCCAGTGATTGTACCAACTATATGTCTACCTCGGGCAGCGAGGACAGGGGATCCGGTGCCCCCAAGTGCACCACAGTAGAGAGAAACAGTAGCTCATCCACCAGGTCCACAAGGGCCTGTGTGTCCTCGGATACTAAAGCCAGAGGTTACACTGGTCCAGCTTCTGGCAAGACTGGGGGTCCCACACCCATGGGATCCAAGAGCTCAGCTTCCTCTTGGGGCTTAGCATCTGCCCCCGAAACCAGGCTTCGTTTCTCATGCGAAACCAAGGCTTCTTGCATGCGCAGCTCTGCAGTTGAGGCCCCAACTAGCCCAGGATCTGAGCACAGAAAGGGGTGAACCGTCATCTGGGATAGGGGAGCAGCCTGAAGGCACGCAGAAGGGGGTGAGCTAACCCAAGATGGCCTCTCCATGCCAGGGAAGGTACAGTCCCCTTTCCTACCTGCAGGACGAGCGAGTTGACAGGCGTCCTCCTCTGTTTCACTGGCTAGAGCATCAGGACATTTCCCCTGTGGGACACGGGGCTGGAATCAGCTGCTGTCTCACCAGGCGCCTCCCCCAGGTCCTCCTGGGAAACAGCAGGAGGAGATCTGAGGGCTGGTTAGATCCCTGGCTGGTCTGTTCAAGCTGCTGCTGCTCTCCTGCATTTTCAGGATCAGGTCCAGAACCATCCCGATGGTGGCAAACTTTGGATAAAGGGCCAGAAAGAAGCAGAGAGATACCCTGTCGTCCCTCTGCATAGTCGTGGGATATAGGGAATCATCTGCTCCACATAGTCCATGCCATCATTGGTGAGCATGGGGATGCCATGCAGGAAGGCTCACTCCCTTTCGCTATAAGGAAGGACCAGGGCAGGAGGGAGGTCTTAAGTGTGCAATCCCAGAGGGGCACCAATGACCCCTTTCCCTACACCTAAGCAAGAAGCGGACATGATAAGTGTTCCTCAGTGTCCCAACAGGAACACTCTCCCAGGCGGCGACCATGGTGGATGGGGGGTAGGGTGGACCAGAAAGCTTCCCTGCTGCAGGGCAGCCCTAGTTGCCTTGGTCTCCCAGGGGGAAACAGGCCACAAACGTGTCAGGGTGAGCACCACGTGTCTCCAGGAGCGGCACAGGTGACCACCACTGTCTTCTCTGAGACCGGTACCTCTGAAGGTCTGGAAGCAGAACAGACTCATCTCTCCAGCTCCTCTGGACCGGCTGGCCTGTCCAGGCTGCTGTTGCTGCTGCTGGCCTCCTGTTACCTGGCAACCGGGGTTCCGAGTTCCACCCAGAACAATGCTGAGGAAGCATGGTCACTTCCCAGAGTCACCCTGCTAGAACCTTCCCCTCATGGGCTCTCCCTGTGGGCCACCAGCACAGCAGGCTCCGATGATGAAACCGTCAACCATTCCAGAGATAATTGATGGAGAAGTTGCCTCCCATCACCACTAAAGTGCTCAGAGACACAGGAGACGGTTGAAGGATGAAAAGAAATGCAGCAGAAGAGAGGGATGGCTACCAGGACTGCTCAGAGGTTAGGATCATGAGATACTCTTCCAGAGTTCTATTCCTGCAACGAGTGGCAGCTCAGAGCCAGCGCACTCTGCTGGCTAGCTGATTAATTAGGAGACAGTGAAACAGGAGAATACTGGTCTCTCCCATACTAGAGAGAAAGCTTATGAATGCAACCAATGTGGTAAATCATTTTTTAATTCTCTCCTAATTCATGAAAGATCACACACTGGGAAAAATCCGTATGAATGTAATCAGTGTGATAAAAACTTTACATATAACTATCATCTCCTAATACATAAAAAGAACATACACTGGAGAGAAACTTTATGAAGGCAACCAGTGGGGTAAAATATTTTCATGTAACAGTCATCTCCTAATGCATAAAAGAACCAATACTGGAAAGAAACCATATAAATGTAAACAATGTGGTAAAGCCTTTGAATGTAATAGTAGTCTCCAAAAACATAAAAGAACACACACTGGAGAGAAACCTCATGAATATACCCATTTCAGAGTAGTCTCTGAAAACATAAAATAACACACAATGGAGAAAAACCTTATGAATGTACACAGTGTAGTTTCATCTTTGTACAACACAGTCATCTCCTAATACTGAAGAGGAACTGCCTCTGAAATAATCTGATTGGCCTGCTCTTTGATCACCTCCCCCTGGGTGGAGCAGCCTTACCAGGCCATAGTAGAGGACAATGCAGCCACTTTTGATGTGAACTGATTAAGTTCAGAAAGGAGAGGAGAACCTCCCCTATCAGTGGACTTGGGGAGTGGTATGCATGTGGAGGGAGGAGGGAGGGTGGGATTGTGAGGGGAGGGAGGGGCTTTTGGGGGGATGCAGAATGAATAAAGTGTAATTGATGAAAAATTAAAAAAAACGAAAAAATGCATACTGGAGAAAAACTCTGAATATAACAAATATAAAGGCTTTCCATGTAACAGTTATCTCCTAAGACAAGAAAACATATTGGAGTGAAACCCTATGAATGTAACCAATGTGGTGAAGCCTTTGCAAGGCATAACAATCCACAAATACCTAAAAAAACACACACTGAAGAGAAATGCTGTGAACATAACATCTCCTAAGACATGAAGAACACGTAATGGAGAGAAATCTTATGAATATAATAAATGTGGTAAAACTTTTGCTCATCAGAATCATCTTCAAAGTCATGGAAGAATTCATACTGCACAGAAAGACTTTGAGTGTACTTAACATTTGTTTAATCTTCATCATCATGAAAAAAATCGTATTGGAGAGAAACCTTATAGATGTGTTAAAATGTGAGGCATTGCACATATCTATAGGCTTCATGGTCATAAAAGTTTCATTATGGAGAAAAAAATCTCTGAATATAATCAATGCGGGAAGTCCTCTTTATTCTTCAGTCCACTCAATAGAACTCAAACACTAGTTCAATGCCAATGACAAAAACTTATTGTCATCCAGGCACTACTGCTTGATTAGGGCCACATAACAATCTTTGGAGCTCAACTGTGACACCTACACACCCACTGAGACAGAAAATTACAGAGGTTCTGAGCTTGAAGAATCAAAACTGTCTGTGCTGTCTTACAAATAATTTTTTCCCATCAACTAATGTTTAGGCATACGTGATGTCTTTATTTCATTGATGATGTCACCTGATGCAAAATGTAGATTTTGCAGTAGAACCAATCATATCCATTTGGTCTTTTGTGGTTAGAAATACATATTATGTGTTAGAAAAGAGAAATTGTAGTTTGGGACAGTCATTATGTTTAGGGGAACAGAAGCCATGGTATGGAACCATCACATTTTGTGGAACAAAGGATGAATAACAAAAGCTGGTCAGCTATTGGGAATTCTGTAGCTTTCTTATGGACTATGAACTTAAAGAGTGCTTCAGAGTGTGTAAGCAACCCGATACAGCCTTTGCATATCACAGTAGACTTTGATAACCTGAAAGAATCCATTCTGAAAGATATCTGTTAGAATAAAAGATTTGTTAAGATCTTTGACCAACCAACTTGCATTCATTTAAGCAAGATTAATTGGGTAGGGAGATTTTAACAAGTGTCAACAATGTATTCATACATTATGAATCCATCCTTGTTTTGTTTTCAGTTGTAAGCTCATATGGACAAAAGGTCTATGAATTTATACATTGAGTAACCCTTTTAGATTTTACAATTCTCTTCAATTACATTAAATGAATCATCCAGTTGTAAAATTTATGCTGTGTATTAGTGCCTTTTCTGTGACAAAACACAATGTCTAAGGCAACTTCCAAAAGTGTTTTACTTTGTGTTCCTGTTTCAGAGGGATATGGGATCACTATGAAATGGACATCAAAAGTGTCACACCTGGCAGATAAAGGAGGAAGCTTGGAGCTCACATCCTCAACCTACAGCATGAAGCAGAGTGTGGGAACTACAGATGATATGCAATTGAAAATTATCAAGCCCATCCCAAGTAACATACTTCCACCAGCAGGGCTGAATTTCTTAAACATTCACAAATGACACCATCAACTGAGAAGGATTCATTTCTCTGACTTCAAACCTACATGTTTGATGTCTGTTACATGAAGGAATTCATAATGAAGAAAAACTCTGTAGACAAGCCTATAGTTACCTCAACACTTGAGCTACAGGAATAAATGGTTACACATGAAAAATATTCATGAGTAAACATATTAGTTTAGGAATTTGTTTTAATTTCCATTATGTGATAACAATATGTCTTTGTGTGTTTATGTGCCTATGCATTCTAGTCTACAGGAAGAACAGACCAGCCAAGATGGCGGCGCCGGGAAAACAGCGCGTCTGAGCAGCAGGGCAGCACTTTCCGGGCAGAGGCCAGGAGACTGAACTCTGGCCCCTGAAACTACATCGATCAGGTTTCCCAGGTGAGGGGAGGCTCCCACGGCGTGGGAATCGGTCGGGTCCACTCACGGTTACCCAGCCAGAACCCGGAAGAAATCCCGGGTAACGCGGGCTTTGGGTCTCCAGGCTGGAGCCACAAGCGGGCGGGTCCCAGCCACTTTCCCAGGCTGATCCGTGGGCACAAGGGTACCTGAGACTGGGAGTCCTAGTCGCGGGGGGACCCCACGGGGAAGCAGGGTTGCGGATCTGATCGCAGGTTACCCAGTCTCTCCCTGGAAAATCTCTGCCGCCATCACAGCCGAACTCCTGCCGCGCGCAGAGAGTTTTTACAGACAAGCTGTGTGCCCCAATACACAGTACTTCTGTCCGGAGAGGACCACACGGAGAACTTTCCCAGGCTGATCCGTGGGCACAAGGGTACCTGAGACTGGGAGTCCCAGTCGCGGGGACCCCACGGGAAGCAGGGTTTGGGTCTGATCGCAGGTCACCCAGTCTTTCCCAGGAAGGTCTCTGCCGCCAGCACAGCCAAGCACCTGCCGCGCAGAGAGCTTTGCACGCACCTCAGCGGTACAGACAAGCTGTGCGCCCCAGTACAACAGGGACTGGGAACCCCTGTCCGGAGAGGACCCCACAGAGAAGGAAGAAACTGTGCTGCGGGGGCCACCTAGGGAAAGTCTAGCAGACTGCAGACTGCAAACAGACAGAACTGAGTGCCCCAAGACACCACAGCAGTACTCACTCGCCACAGATTACCGCAGCTGATCACTAAATTTACAGCAAGAAACCCAGAAGGAGGGCAGCTGACCCCAGGACTTCACCCGGTGAGAGGAGAGCCCTCTTGACTAATCAGGACCACAGGTACCACCCAGGTCTCTAGGCCTGAGGTGAGCTGTAGCAACTCCTGAAAAACAGCGGACATCCAGGGACTATACCCAAAAGGCTGGGAAGGCTTCCTTCAGGAAAAAACATCTTCCTGCCAAAGGGATTCTCTCCACTACAAGAGTCCAGGAACAACCAGAAACTAAATTCAAACAACTACGATAGCCCAATGGGTAGAGGACAGCGTAAAAGTTCAACCAACAGAAGCCAGAGCATTATGGCATCTCCAGAACCCAGTTATCCAGGGGCAAATAGCCCTAGACACCCCAGCATAAATGAAATTCAAGGAGACGACCTAACATCTATGCTCAAGCAGATGATAACAGAGACAACAAATGAAATACGAAAAGAATTAGAGGAAGATAAAAACAAGCAGATCATGGCTATCCGTAAAGAAATGGAGGAAATTAAAGACAAGGAGATTATGGCCATCCGTGAAGAAATACAGGAAGCTGCAGCCAAACAGTCTATGGCCTTTAGAGAGGAAATGCTTAAATCACTGAATGAAATAAAAGAAACAGTGGATTGTTCAAACAAACAGCTGAAGGAATTGATGGAAAAACATGAAAATACAGTCAGACAGGGGAAGGAAACCAACAAAATAGCGCAAGACCTGAAGATAGAATTGGAAAAATTAAAAAAAACACAAATGGAAGAAATTGTGGAGAGAAAGAACTTAGGGAAGAAAGCAGGAACCACAGAGATTAGCATAACCAATAGGCTACAAGAAATGGAAGAAAGAATCTCAGGTGTGGAAGATACAATGGAAGAAATAGATGTATCTGTCAAAGAAAATGATAAATCTAAAAAATTCCTGACACAGACGGTCCAAGAAATTCAGGACAACATAAAAAGACAAAACCTAAGAATAATAGGAATAGAGGAAAAAGAAGATTCCCTGCACCAAGGCCCAGAAAATATTTTCAACAAAATCATTGAAGAAAATTTCTCCAACTTAAAGGAGAGGCCAATAAGAATACAAGAGGCCTATAGAACACCCAATAAAGTAGACCAGAAAAGAAAATCCTCCCGCCACATAATAATCAAAACTGTAAGTATACAGAACAAAGAAAAAATACTAAAAGCTGCAAGAGAAAAAGGCCAACTAACATATAATGGCAAACCCATTAGAATCACACCTGACTTTTCAACAGAGACTATGAAAGCCAGAAGGGCCTGGACAGATATCATGCAGACCCTAAGAGAACACAGATGTCAGCCCAGGCTACTACACCCTGCAAAACTCTCAGTCCTCATAGACGGAGAAAACAAGATATTCAATGACAAAAACAAATTTCAACAATACCTACAAACAAATCCAGCACTACAGAAGACACTGGAAGGGAAAATAAAACCCAAGAAAGCTAGCTACATTCAAGAAAACACAAGGAATAAATAACCTCACTTCAGTAAAACAAAAAGCAACCAAGCACACAACCGTATGACCACAGCCAACATCAAAGTGAAAGGATTTAACAGCCACTGGTCATTACTCTCTCTCAATATCAATGGACTTAATTCTCCAATAAAAAGACACAGACTAACAGAATGGATGCGTAAACAAAACCCAGCAATCTGTTGTATACAAGAAACACACCTAAGACACAAAGATAGACACTTCCTGAGGGTAAAGGGATGGAAGACAGCTTTTCAAGCAAATGGACCCAAGAAGCAAGCAGGAGTAGCCATTCTAATATCTGATAAAATAGTCTTTCAACCAAAATTAATCAAAAGAGATGGGGAAGGACACTTCATTCTCATCAAGGGAAAATTCCACCAAGAAGACATCACAATCCTGAACATCTATGCCCCAAATACAAGGGCACCCACATTTGTGAAAGAAACATTGATAAAACTTAAACCACATATAGATCCCCACACACTAATAGTAGGAGACTTCAACACCCCACTCTCAACAAAGGACAGGTCAACAAAACAGAAATTAAACAAAGAAACAATGTCTCTAACAGAGATAATGAATCAAATGGACCTAACAGACATTTACAGAACCCTACACCCAAACACAAAAGAATTTACCTTCTTCTCAGCACCTCATGGAACCTTCTCCAAAATAGACCACATAGTTGGTCACAAAGCAAGCCTCAACAAATACAGGAAGATTGAAATAATCCCTTGTATCCTGTCTGATCACCATGGAATAAAGCTGGACCTCAGCAACAACAGAAATAGCAAAAAGCCTACACATACATGGAAACTGAACAACTTGCTACTAAAAGACAGCTGGGTCAGGGAAGAAATAAAGAAAGAAATTAAAATCTTCCTAGAACTCAATGAAAATGAAGACACAACATACCCAAACTTGTGGGAAACTTGTGGGATACAATGAAGGCGGTGCTAAGAGGAAAGTTAATAGCACCAAGTGCCTTCAATAAGAAATTTGAAACAGCGCATTCAAGCAACTTAATGGCTCACTTAAAAACCCTAGAAAAAGAAGAAGCAAACACACCAAAAGGGAATAGATGGATGGAAATAATCAAACTCAGGGCTGAAATCAATCAATTAGAAACAAATAAAACAATTCAAAGAATCAATGAAACCAAGAGCTGGTTCTTTGAGAAAATCAACAAGATTGACAAACCCTTAGCCAAGCTAACTAAAAGGCAGAGAGACATCATCCAAATCAACAAAATCAGAAATGAAAAGGGGGACATAACTACAGACACTGAGGAAATTCAAACAATCATTAGGACTTACTTCAAAAGTCTATATGCAACAAAATTTGAAAATTTAAAGGAAATGGACAATTTTCTTGATCGATTCCACTTACCAAAGCTGAATCAGGACCAGGTAAATCAATTAAATAGTCCTATATCCCCGAAGGAAATAGAAGCAGTCATTGAAAGTCTTCCATCCAAAAAAAGCCTAGGACCTGATGGTTTCAGTGCAGAATTCTACCAGACATTCAAGAAAGAACTAACTCCAATTCTCTTCAAACTATTCCACAAAATCGAAATGAAAGGAACATTTCCAAACTCATTCTATGAAGCCACAGTCACCTTGGTACCTAAACCTCACAAAGAATTGACAAAGAAAGAGAATTTCTGGCCAATCTCCCTTGTGAACATTGATGGAAAAATACTTAACAAAATACTTGCAAAATGAATCCAAGAACACATCAAAGATATTATCTACTATGACCAAGTAGGCTTCATCCCAGGTATGCAGGGGTGGTTCAATATATGGAAATCCATCAATGTGCTACACCATATTAACAAACTGAAAAAAAAAAACACATGATAATCTCCCTAGATGCTGAAAAAGCATTTGACAAAATCCAACATCCATTCATGTTTAAAATATTGGAGAGATCAGGGATACAAGGCACATATCTAAACATAGTAAAGGCGATATACACCAAGCATATAGCTAACATCAAACTGAACGGAGATAAACTTAAAGCAATCCCACTGAAATCAGGGACAAGACAAGGCTGCCCACTCTCTCCATATCTATTCAACATAGTTCTGGAAATCATTGCTAAAGCAATGAGACAGTTGAAGGAGATCAAGGGGATACAGATGGGAAAGGAAGAAGTCAAATTATCACTATTTGCAGATGATATGATAGTATACATGAGTGACCCCAAAAACTCTACCAGGGAACTCCTACAGCTGATAAACACCTTCAGCAAAGTGGCTGGATACAAAATTAACTCAAAAAAATCAGTAGTACGCCTGTTTACAAAAGAAAAAAGGGCTGAGAAAGAAATTAGAGAAACAACACCCTTCACAATAGCCACAAATGGCATAAAGTACTTTGGTGTAACCCTAACCAAGCAAGTCAAAGACTTGTATGAAAAAAAAAAATCAAGTCTCTGAGGAAAGAAATGTCTCTGAGGAAAGAATTAGAAGAAGATATGAGAAGATGGAAAGATCTCCCATGCTCATGGCTTGGCAGGATTAACATTGTAAAAATGGCCATCTTACCAAAAGCAATCTATAGATTTAATGCAATTCCCATCAAATTGCCAACACAATTCTTTACAGACCTGGACAGAAAAATTCTCAACTTCATATGGAATAACAAGAAGCCCAGAATTGCTAAAACAATCCTTTACAATAAAAGATCTTCTGGAGGTATCTCCATCCCTGATCTTAAGTTGTACTATAGAGCAACAATTTTAAAAACTGCATGGTAGTGGCATAGAAACAGAATGGTGGATCAATGGAACCGAACAGAGGACTCAGAAATAAACCCACACACTTATGGACACCTGATCTTTGACAAAGACGTCAAAACCATACAATGGAAAAAGATAGCATCTTCAACAAATGGTGCTGGTCCAACTGGATGTCTACATGTAGAAAAATAAAAATAGATCCGTACTTATCACCCTGCACAAAACTGAAGTCCAAATGAATCAAAGACCTCAGCATAAAACCAGACACATTAAATCGGCTAGAAAAAAAAAAAGTGAGGGATGCCCTAGAACTCATTGGTACAGGAGAAAACTTCCTGAACAGAACACCAACAGCACAGGATCTAATAGCAACAATCAATAAATGGGACCTCATGAACTTAAAAGCTTCTGTAAACAAAGGACACTGTCATCAAAACAAAGCGACTGTATACAGATTGGGAAAAAAATTTCACTAACCCTTTATCTGACAGAGGACTCATATCCAGTATATATAAAGAACTAAAGAAGCTGAAAAGCAGAAAACCAAGTAATCCAATTAAAAAATGGGGAACAGAGCTAAACAGAGAATTATCTGTAGAGGAATATCAAATGGCAGAGAAGCACTTAAAGAAATGCTCAACCTCATTAGTCATAAGGAAAATGAAAATCAAAACAACTCTGAGATTTCACCTTACACCCATCAGAATGGCCAAGATAAAAAACTCAATTGACAACACATGCTGGAGAGGTTGTGGAGAAAGAGGAACCATTCTCCACTGCTGGTGGGAATGTAAACTTGTACAACCACTCTGGAAATCAATCTGGCACTTTCTCAGACAACTAGGAATAGTGCTTCCCCAAGATCCAGCCATACCACTCCTGGGCATATATCCAAAAGAGGCTCAAGTACACAAAAAGGAAATTTGCTCAACCATGTTTGTAGCAGCTTTATTTGTAATAGCCAGAAGCTGGAAACAGCCCTGACGCCCCTCAACTAAAGAATGGATGCAGAAATTGTGGTACATCTGTACAATGGAGTATTACTCAGCAATGAAAAATAAGAAAATCATGAAATTTGCAGGTAAATGGTGGGATCTGGAAAGGATCATCCTGAGTGAGTTGTCCCAGAAGCAAAAAGACACATATGGTATATACTCACTCATATAGACATACAACATAGGACAAACCCACTATAACCTGTGCATCTAAAGAAACTAAGCAAGAGAGAGGACCCTAACTAAAATGTCCAATCCCCATCCGGAAAGCCAAAGAGGATGGACATCAGAAGAAGAAAACAGGAAAAAACCTAGGAACCTACCACAGAGGGCCTCTGAAAGCCTCTGCCCTACAGACTATCAAAGCAGATGCTGAGCCTGATGGAATTTTATGTAAGAACTGGGAAATAGTAAGAGCTGGAGAGGACAGGGTCTCCACAAGGAGAGCAACAGAACAAGAAAATTTGAACACAGGGAACTTCCCAGAGACTCATACTCCAACCAAGGACTATTCATAGAGATAACCCAGAACCCCTGCACAGATGTAGCCCAGGGCAGTTCAGAGTCCAATTGGGTTACATAGTGATGTGAAGAGGGGCTGCCTCTGACATGAACTGACTGGCCTGCTCTTTGGTCACCTCCTCCTGAGGGGGAGCAGCTTTACCAGGCCATAGTAGAGGACAATGCAGCCACTTTTGATGTGAACTGAAGGACTAGGATCAGAAAGGAGAGGAGAACCTCCCTATCAGTGGACTTGGGGAGTGGCATGCATGCAGGGGGAGGAGGGAGGGTGGGATTGGGAGGGGAGGGAGGGGCTTATGGGGGGATGCAGAATGAATAAAGGGTAATTGATGAAAAATTTAAAAAAAAGGGAAAAAATAATTTAAGAACCCTAAATGACTTTCAAAAGTGGAGGAAAGCATGGAGTTAGTCTATTTACATGGAGCACATCTCGCCCCTGGGGGCAATGGTCACCTGAACCTACTCGGACCTCGGACACCACCACTGCTAGTTCTAGAACTGATGCAGGATGTTCCTACGAGGGGGTTAAGGCTTCTCATAATATTTCCTATAAGCCCACACCTGTTTGTTTACATCCCCCATTTTTATTCATTATTAGCCAGATAGAGCCAAGTAATTGTGGTAATGATACTTGCTTTTTTTGCCCAATGCTGTAATGCTAGTAAATTTACTAGCTGGTTACTCACATGCCCTGCTGGGTGCCTGTGCCCGTTGATGCCCTCACGCTATGACTCTCTTCAGACAGAAAAGGGATCTTGGAATTACAGCTGCCATTGTTACTGCCATCTCATTGGCAGCTGTTGGAGCTACCACCACGGCATTAGCCATGAGTCATACTAGGCAGACTGCTCAGACCCTAAATAACCTTTTAGCCAAGGTAGCTCATGCCTTAGATGTACAAAAAGGAATTAATGCTCAACTAAAAGGAGGTTTGATGGTGTTCAATCAGAGGTTTGACCTCGTGCAGGAGCAAATTGATACCCTATGGCAAATCGCTCAACTTGGCTGTCAATGAAAGTATGCTGGACTTTGTGTCACTAGCATACAACATGAGAATTTTCCCTGTGCTGCAAATCTGTCTAAACAATTGTCAAGCTATATTTTAGGTATTTGGACTGGAGAATTCGATACTACAATGGACCAGCTGAGAGTGGCCATTGTCATGGTAAATTCTACCAGAGTGGACGCAGGACTAGCCACAGGATTATCATCATGGATTGCTGCAGCCATGAATCATCTGAAGGAATGGGCGGGCATGGGAGTGTTAGCAGGCCTTCTGGTGTTGGTCACCTTGGTTTGCCTGTGGTATATATGCAAGATTAGAGTCTCACAACAGTGTAATGGAGCCATGACCATTCAGGCCTTTACAGCCATTGAAGCAGGAGTGTCTCCCCAAGCATGGTTGGCTACCATAAAAAGCCAAAATGTTACGCTTAGGATGCGAGGCTAAGCACTGCACTCAGGGTCAGCCACCTTGGACCCTGAGAAGAGCATGTCTGATTGCATGCGGGTTGATGCCCCAGGTCCCACCTCTGAGAAAAAGGTATCGGACGGGTCTGATGCTCTTTGGGTGGATGACACCTAAATGAACATCAGTACAAAGTCCCAATTTATTTCTAATATCAGAAATCAGACCTCTACTCTTGCCTGATGCGTTCAAAACAAAAAGGGGGGACTGTAGAGAGCTGCGTAATGCCGCGCCTGAAAGATGGAGCTGGTTTCCGCCTTCCACCTTCCCGATGGTGAGTGCTCTCTATCACAAACAATTCCACATTTGGCTAAGGCTGAGGATCTGGCTTGCTTCCATGGATGTGGACCTATCTGCATTGCCCATGTGGCATGCTGAGGTTCGCTACCCAGAGGCTATTTAAAGTGGGCTGGCTTTCCCCAGGGTCAGATGATTGTTCAAGGTTCCTGAATAAACTCCATTGAAAAAAAAAAGACCAGCTCAACAACAAACTGTCCCAACAGTTAATTAGTGATGTACAATTGCTTTCGAGCAGCATCATTGACCTCAAAGACCAGCTCAATTCCTTAGCAGAAGTAGTTCTCCAGACCTGGAGTGGATTAGACCTCCTTATAGCTGAAAAAGGAGGAATCTGCTTAACCTTACAGGATAAATGCTGTTTTTACACTAATAAATCAGGCATTGTCAAAGGAAAGATTACAAAATTACAAAAAGATCTTGAAAAAAGGAGATGAGAGTTAATAGAATCTCCTTTTTGGAATGGGTTTAATGATCAGCCCCCCTATGTGCTTCTCTTACTGGGACCATTTGCTACCCTTTTGCTCCTTGTCACAATAGTACCCTGTATTGTTAACTGATTACTCGCCTTCATCAGGGAATGTGTATGTGTGGTTCAGGTCCTGATGCTCCAGAGGCAGTATCAACCTCTGAGGTTGATCCACAATTTTAGGGGTTAAAATTGGAGCACAAAGAAAAGGGGGGATGAGAGCCCACCCGAGAATGAAAACAACTGCAAAAGAAAAACAGCTGTGACTATTCCCATCCTTGAATTTAAAGCCAGAGGCATATGGCTCTCAAATGGGAGGATGAACTGCTCTGAGATAGCCTTGAATTGAAGCCAGAGGCAGGTAGCTCTTGAAGGGCAGCGTGAGTTATTTTGAGAAAACTCACAAACAGCCAAAAACTGCAAACAACTAGCTGTAAACTATCTTCATGCTATTCTTGCTGACCAATCAATGTATAGAGCAAAAGTGGCCAGATTTTTAAGTATAAAAACACTGTGGTTTGCATGCTCTCGGTCATCTCCTGCCTTTGGAGGGGTGACCCTATCGCATGATTGAAATAAAAAAATAAAAAATAAAAAATAAAAAAACTCTTGTTTTTGCATCGAGTTGTGTTCTCTGGGAATTCCTGAGAAGGGCACGATCTTGAACTCCTGAGCTGTGAAACCCCAGGTCTTACAGGATAAATATAAAAGAAGTAAGTGGGTGAAATAACAGTAAATTTTTGAAAGAGTTTTAAGCAATCATACTGTGAATTATCTACATAAATCCCTATAATACATGTAAGTACATGCATGAATATAAACATGTTGCAACCTAAATACTTTTAATAATGCACATAGATATGTATAGTTCAACACTGACCAAGGAAGCTTTTCCTTGAACCAAAATCATGATTGAAAACCACAAACAATAACAAGGAAGAATTCTGGAGAACAGTCACATCTGATACATCTACAAAACAATTCCCAGAGCTAAGACTCAGTGATCATGCATAACAGGAGGTTAAAAATAAAAAATTATATTACACAGAGGATCAGAGTATGTTCTGGTAATGTGTCTCCTAATAATACCAGAAGCTACACCCATAAGATGGACGAATATAAAAAAATAAAAAAAAAAAAAAAAGGCTTACCCATATACCTGTATAAAAACGAGCTGAAAATTGGAAATGCTAATACATATGCAAAAGTGGTCTAGGATGAAACCATTGTCATTAATCCTATGGAAAAATATGCAAGGAACTAATAAATGCTGAGAGTGTGAGAAAAAAACTATTTCCAGGAAAGTGCATAAAATCAGTTAGTTATCCAATACCAAGCAATCAACCCTGAAAACATGCATGGAAGTAACATTATTAAACTGAGCAACTTATATTAAGAGCATAATACCAATTTGAAAAGAGAAGATGAATTTGAAAGAGAAATAGGAGAGGTCTGTGGGAAGGTTTGGAGGGAAGAAAAGAGAAGGCACAAAATGATGTAATTATTAAATAACCTTAAAAATGAATTAAATATTAGCTCTTTAGGTCATGATTTTAAAATGCATCACTACTGAGTAGTATAAAACATAAAACGTGCAGGTAGATAGATGGAACTCGATAAAAATCATGTTATGTGAGGTAATCCAAACACAGAAAGACAAAGTTCACATATTCTCTCTTCTAAGTTTTCCAGCTCTAAACCGAATATGTGTGTAATCATATGTGAGTCCAATGAAGAGGTGTCTCGCTAACTCTTGAACTTTGAATTTCAACTGCCAGCTTCTGGGAATATAACGTTATAGTTTTCCTCAAGTGCCTGCTTTTTCAACAGTACATAACACATTGAAGACATGGCATGTATGCTTGTGGGTGCTCGCGTTCCATTTAACATTCACCACAGTCCTGTCCAAAATACCCCATCCACCCTCTTAGGAGCTGTCCAGGCTTTAAATCTATCTACCGCATTTTGGCTCCACATCTGGCCACTTACGTTGTATTATAGACAAAAAAAAAAAAAAAAAAAAAAAAAAAAAAAAAAAAAAAAAGGAAAAAATCTGTTTTATGTCGGACGACTGTGAACATCCTTACAAAAGAGCACTGAACTCATGATGAAATGTCCCAGACATGGAGAATTCTAAAGCCAAGCACTCCTTCCTAAAGCCAAGCACTCCATAGCCAGGGAACTACAAATAATCCCAGAGGGCATTGTGCCGGCTCTGTGAGAGCCTCTGTGAAAACTGCCTCAGAGCAGGGACTTCTGGGATTGTTTGTAGTAACATAGCCAGGTCTCACTATATTGTTGCTTTGCCAGTCGCAGACGCAGAAATACAATTCCCAGAATGCTGTATGCACTGCATTACACCCTCACAAGCTATCCTCCTCCTCCTACTTAGCCTGGAGCTCTGCCAGGACCCAGTATCCCGGGCGTTTTTCCCGTCGTCACAAAGCCCACAGCGTTTTCCCTGGTCCCTGGTGTTCTGTCAATGTCCCGCCCTGTGCCCCTCGCAGTCTTCAGGATCAGGAGCCTTTTGGAGCCAATTTGTGATGCCATCGCCCGCCCCTGGTACGGAAGTAAACACACAGGGCTGCTGCACTTGTGTGCAGGAAAAATGAGCGCTTTGAATTCTCCTGATCAGAGGAAGTCCAGCTGATCACTGGTCCCTGGAGAAGGGATCCTGAGGTCCCTCCCCTTTTAAAATTAATTTTGAGTCGCCCAGTCAAAGGAGGACTAGTCTTGGGAAGGCAGAAACAGCTCACATGGAAAATAAATGCCTTTTAAATATTAAAAATAACTGGAGGCAGGAGAGATGGCTCAGAGGTTAACAACGCTGGCTGCTCTTCTAGAGTTCCTGAGTTCAATTCCCAGCAACCACATGGTGGCTCACAGTCAGCTGTAATGGGATCTAGTGCCCTCTTCTGGTGCACAAGCAGAATGAATGAATGGATGAATGAATACATGGATGGATGAATCTTAAAAAAAAAAAAAAAAAAGCCGACCTTTGTCATCGCAACAGCCATCAGACACAGAGAATTCCTCTCTTATCAAGGTGCCAGGTTCCATCCCAGGGACCACACGGTGGCGCTCAAACCATCTGTCAAGGAATCTGGTGCCCTCTGGTGGAGCACACGTGTCACTTAATAACTAGCTTTATATATATATGATGTTTTTATTTAATACTATGTATTTATTTCAATTTAATAAGAACAGACAAGGGCGTGTCTTGAGAGCAGGCTTCCCAGAGTCTTGTGGAGTCGGTACACAGGAGGTCTCTGTGCTAGATCAAAGCAGGGCCTGGGGCCCCCCGACCTGTGTCCATCCTCCAGTGCTCTCCCCAATCTGATGGTAAGATTCTGTTGCTGAGGACAACAACTTCACAAGTCATTGGACACAGCGAATCCCAGCTGGCCCCTACCGAGAACCTTCACCCTTATAGACTGCTGTTTGCGATACTGGAACATATGCTGCATGCCACCAGAAAAGTACACACCAACCCAGCCATACACTCTTCACTCTCCAACAGTGACCTGCCTACAAGATTTTCTGGTGTGCTTGTGGCATAAAGGTCACGGAAGAGACAAACTAATATCTAGTTGGGTTTCAGGAGGCCCACTCCATGAGAAGGAACCTTGATCCAATACTGCTTGAGTGGCCAGGAACTTGAGTCTACAGAGGTCAAGGACATAAAAGAAATCTCAATGCTACAGTTGTGCTAAAGGAGCACAGCCATACTCACAGATTGGTGCATTGCTAGGCCATCATTGGAAACTTCCTCCTGCAGCAGATGGGAATAAATACAAAGACCCACATCCAGTCGATATGCAAACAGTGAGATGCCTTGGACCATTCCACACTGAATGAGAAGTCTCCAAGAAAACTATGCCCCTAAGGGCTCAAGAAACTCTGTGTGCAGAGTGTAAGCACCAGAGTGGATGAAGGACACAAGGGTAACAAGGCCTTGTAAACACAGCAGGACCAACACACATATGAATTCACCCCGACCCACAAGCTAGCTCTTCTTTCACTTTCCCCTGTTGGGGTTGCCTTGCCAGGCAATGAGTATGGGCTCAGTCCTGATGCCACTTGATATGCTGGGGTGGGTGGGTGTGCACAGGAGAGGCAGGGTGATCCCCTCTCTGAGGAGCCAGGTGAGGGATGATAGGGGAGACAGGGAGGGTAGGACTGGGAGGAGAAGAGGGAGGGGTCTTAAACAGAGATGTAAAAATGAATAAATAATAATTTAAAAAATAAAAATAAGAAATGAGGGGGCAGGAGAGATGGCACAGAGTTTAAGATCACAAGCTGCTCTTCCAGAGGTCCTGAGTTCAATTCCCAGCACCCACATGGTGGCTCATAACAATCTATTGTGAGACCTGGCGCCCTCCTCTGGTGTGCAGACAGAATAGTGTACAAATAATAAACAAAGCTTCCATAATAAAGAGAGCTACACCATGAATCACAAATAAATAGTTTCCTCCAAAAAGAACACTCATTCCCTTTTTAATAATGATAATAATAATTTAATAATAATAATAACTCATTGCCTTTTAATAATAATAATTTAATAATAATATTTATTATAGTATATATTTAATAATAATTTAATATTATTAACACTAATAATATTTAATGATACTTAATTTAATTATTTAATAATAATTTAATAATAATTTAATAATGGTTTGATAATAATAATTTAATAATAATAACTCATTTCCTTTTAATAATAATTTAATAATAACTCATTCCCTTTTTAATAATAATAGTTTAATAATAATAATTCATTCCCTTTTTAATAATAATAATTTAATAATAACATTTATTACATGTCATATTATTTAATAATAATTTAATAATAATATTTAATATTATTGATAATATTTAATAATAATATTTAATTTAATAATTTGATAATAATTTAATAATAGTAATAACTCATTTCCTTTTAATAATAATAATTTGATAATAATAATAATAATAATAATAATAATTTATACTTCTTAGAAGAGGGGAAAAAGCACAAGGGTCCCTTAGTAAGTAAAGCTAGTCCATTGCACACACAGCCTCAGCTTAAATTTATGTATTCCCAGTTTAAATGTGTCCAGTTTTAATTCCCCTGCTCAGCAAGGGCCCAGCCAGTCCCTGCTCACTGCAGAAGGATTCCTGGGCTCCCTGCCCCCCCTTTCTTTTAGTGAGTGCTGACTCTCCCAGTCAAAACAGGGCTGGTCCCAGGAAGGCAGACTGAGATTATAAATCATTTCTAAAGACTATAACAAGAAGCCAGGTGTGGTGTCGCATGCCTGTGGCTGTCAGTGGAGCAAGCAGAGGCTGGTGTGAGTTCCAGGCCATCTGGGTTTGCAAAACGAGTTCAGGACATGCAAGGCCACAAGAGAAACCCTGTCTCCAAAAGCACGGGTTTGCACCCCTGCCAGCTCTTCACACTCACTTGTCTAGACATGTCCTAAGTCATAAAGTATGACTTCAACCAGGCTATAAGAAAGTCCTGCCAAGAACAGTGCACACACCTTTAATCCCAGCACTCGGGAGGCAGAGGCAGGTAGATGTCTGTGAGTATTTCTGGGAGTTCGAGGCCAGCCTGGTATACAAAGAGGCCTGGACAGCCAGGGCTACACAGAGAAACCCTGTCTCAAAAACCCAAATTAATAATAATAAGAAGAAGATTGAAATAAAAAATGAGAGCCAGGCCTGCTGGCACATTGCCAGGTTCCTTTCACAAGGAAGGAAAACAGTAGAGTTTATGGGAAAAATAGCAGATTGAAGAAAGATTTGAAATTTCATTTTATTTCATTTTTAAAATCTCAGTTACATGAATTCTTAGTGGATTGGAGAGACCAAAGACATAAAATCGGTGGGTATTGTTTTAAAGTTTAGAGCAGAAGCATGAATAAAGGCTAGTTAGTTGCAGACATGTCCAGCCTCCTTCGGGGAAGAACTAGCCTTAATGCCCTGAGGGGACAAATTAGCCTTAATGCATTCTTTCCTGCCCACTAATTATACAGTTGCCAGGAAACTGACCCATAGGATCAGGCCAGAACTGTTTGTAGTCTTGCTGCCCAAAGTGGACCAATCATTTCAAAAGTCAGTTTCCCTTACCCAATCATGTAATGCCAAAGCATGTAAGTTTCTGCTTGGGGTTTTGCCCTATAAAAACCTTGCTTCCCTAGATCTCAGGGCTACATTCCTCTCCTGTGTCCACAGGAAGTTTGTGTCCCATGTCTGGACATGTATACAATTTTAAAAACCTCATGTATTTACAGTAGAGTGTACTACTGGGCTTTTGGGGTTCCCAAACTGGGCATAACAGTTTCACTCTGAATAAGACCATTAGTAATTTATAAACATCTCCCAATGACAACAAACACTTGTAGCCACAGGAAACAACCCAAAACCTACCCCTTAATAACTCATTCCCTTTTTAATAATAATAATAATAATAATTTAATAATAACTCATTTTCTTTTTAATAACAATAATAATCTAATAATAATAATCTAATAATAATTTAATAATAATAACTCATTCCTTTTAATAATAATAATAATTTAATAATAACAAATGGTTCCCTTTTTAATAATAATAATTTAATAATAATAATTTAATAATAATAATAACTCATTCCCTTTTTGACATTAAAAAATCAGAGCCAGGCCTGCTGGCCCATTGCAAAACCCACCCAATCCCCTTAAGGAAAATAGGACTTTGTTCTCATGGATTTCTTCTAGCTGACATTTTGGACATGCAGAAATCCTGTTGGGGGCCCAAAGAAAATCGGAAAAATGTTTAATTAAATAAGCAATATTGGTGGTCCAGTCTTTGAATGTTGAGAAAATAATAAGACTTAATAAAAGTCCTGTTTAGAACAGTCTAAAATGCTGGACCAATTAAGATTTGTAGCTTTCTTCAAAGCTCTCTTGGGAGCAGGTCGTGATGAGAAACAGCAATGGAAGCAGTTGGTGCAGGAACAAGCAGAATTCTGGAACATGCAAGATACTGAGACAGATGTGTCAATGTCTCAGCATGCTGGAAAGAGGATTCTGTCAGGTTTGGTCCAACATCTCCAGGATTTTCTCTTTTTGTTCTGAAAACATATAATTTCTCATAAGCATTACACAATAATAAAATTATAAATGTATGAGATGTTCAGAATGAAATTAAACTGTGAACCAATTTCATCAATGTCAATTAAAAGAATGGCATAATAAATTTTGAGGATATTATAGTCAAAGATTTATGGGCCATGTATTGCTGAAGTCTGGCTAGAGACCTTTTTTATGTCTCAGTCAGTTTTAGAGTTTTTCCCATGTGAAGGGATTATCAATTGGTATTACCTGTTTTGTTTGGTCTTCTTCATTTCTCTCTTCTTATGTGTGACCAAAGTCTTCAGGTGGTCTTCCTCTGTGAAATATGATTTTTATTAGTTTTGAAGGAACCCATAATTTCTCTTCTCCTGTGTGAACATATGCAAAACCTCTTCCCCAGTGTGTAACACATTCCCTACTGTCCATTGTGATGTTGGGGTATCTTTGAAATATATAGGCTGAAATAATCCAGCAGTTTTTTTTTTTTTCTATAACCCAGTGTCTTTGTGCAGCTGTTGTTTGTTGTTCATTAACATTTAAGAAATTTAAGGTCAATAATGTATTATGTAATCTATCTCTGTGGTATTTTAATATCCCTCTCTGTTTGTTAATCATTTTCCTTAAAGTACGATTCGATTTTTCAATGACTGCTTGACCGGCCGGATTGTGAGGTTACATGTTTTATCTTATAACATGTAAAAAAATCTTTCCATTTTATTAGAGACATATGCTGTAGCATTATCAGTCTTAATTTGTGTAGGAATAACCATAACTTCCATCACTTCTACTAAATGCATAACTGAATCAGCTTTTGCTCATATGTGTCTGAATATGTGTCTATAGTACGGTGCACATATATCAGTTTACCAAACTCTATAAAATAAAACACGTGATTTGCCAAATTACATTTCTTTGATTACCATTAGGATTACTTCCTGCAGGTAGTGGAGTTTAGTTATATTAAGAACAAGTGGGATATTTTTGCACAATTTCTTTGGCTTGTTGCCAAGTGATAGAAAAATCTGTTTTTAAAACTTGGCTGCTAACATTGTGTTTCTAATGAAATTGTGAGGCCTCTAACACACTCCTGTCAATAGTTGATCAATTTCATCATTGCCTTGTGCTACAGGGCCTGGTGGACCCATATCAGATCTGATATATGTTATATACAATTGATTATTTCTATTTCTAATTACTTGTTGTAATTGAAGAAACAGTGACGTTAAGTCCAAATTATCCTGAATTAGATCAGAAGTTTCTATATGCAGAACAACTCTTTCTGCATATTGAGACTCAGTGATTTTATTTAGAGATTCTTGAAAATTTGATAACACCAAGAGAATTGTATATAATTCTGGTTTTTGAACTGAAACATAAGGACCCCACCACTTTACTCAGGCTTTCTGACTTACAACCTGCCCTTTTGATTTATTGGCATCCATATAAAATGTGGGAGCTCCACAAATTGGAGTTCCTCTTATTATAGGAGGGGGAACCTACTGGCTTCTTTTTATAAACTGAAGTGACTTGATTTTTTTGGTATCTGTTGCTGATTTCTCCCAAAAACTCACAAGCTCTTTGCCAGTACCCATTCTCTGCCCATAATGGTACAATCTCAGCATTGGTAAAGGGCACCACAATTTCATCTGGATCTATTCCAGCCAACAGATGAAGTCTCATTTTTCCTTAGGATCAATTCAGGAACTTTTCTATATAGGTTTTTAAATTTTTATTTTGTTTATGTGCCAAAAATATTCATTCTAAGACACAGTCCACCTTCTGCATAAGAATTCCTGTGGGAGAATGAGTGGAAAGCGAGATAACCAAAATACAGGCCCTCTTTGCATCAATATGGTCTATATATGCATCTTGTAATTTCCTTTCTTCCTGAGCCAATTCACTTTCATCTTCAGTTGACAACGTTCTTGGACTTTTAAAGTCCTTATCATCCTGTAAGTTTTGAAATAAGTTATTTAGCTCTTGAGTAGCTTAACCAAATGTAGGCTATAGCCAGTTAATATCTCACAGCAATTTCTGAAAATCATTGAGAGTTTTTAATTGGGTTCTTCTAATTTGTACTTTTTGTGGTTGAGTTTTCAATAGAACTATTTTGTATCCTAGGTAATTAATAGAATCTCTTCTTTGTAATCTTTCAGGAGCAATCTCTAAACCCCAACAAGGCAAAGTGCTATTTATTTCATCAAAAATATTTTCTAATGTTTTTCTATCTGAATCAGCCAAGAAGATATCATCCATATAGTGGCAAATTATGGATTGAGGAAACTGCTTACGAATTACCTCCAAACTCCAACGGTTGTTGTACAAAATATTGGCACAAAGTAGGACTGTTCAATATCCCCTGTGGTAAGACCATCGAGTGATATCTCTTTATTGGACAGCTTCTATTCAAAGTGGGTGCTGAGAAAGCAAACCCTTTCCCTATCATGTTCATGTAAAGGAATTGTGAAAAAGCAATCCTTTAAATCAATCACTATAATAGGCCATTCCTTAGGTAACACGGAAGGCAATGGGATTCTGGATTGTAATGACCCCATTGGCTGAATAATTTTGTTAATGGCTCTGAGATCTGTTAACATCCTCCATTGGTCAGATTTCTTTTTGATGACAAATACCGGAGAATTCCAAGGGCTGTTGGACTCCTCTATATGTTGAGCCTCCAGCTGTTCCAGGACTAACTGTTCTAGTGCCAGTAATTTGTCTTTACTCATAGACCATTGTTCAATCCAAATAGGTTTGTCAGCCAACCACCTTAGTGGAAAGGCTGTGGGAATTTTATTAGCAGTGGCTTTCCAACAGGCAGTTGAAAAAAATGGCCTCTGCTGTATTTTGTTTATGGACAGCCTGGACAGTCTGAAACTGTTTTTGATGGCATTTTAAAATAATTTTAGCTTCTTTATCAAGAGTATTACCTGTTTTTTGTCTCATAACATGGGGACGTTAATCTGGGTCTTCCATTGTTGTAACAGATCTCTTCTCCATAAGTTTATGGCTATCTCAGCCACATATGGTCTTAGTTTTCTTATTTGACCTTCAGTTCCTGTACATTTAAGCCATCTAACACTTTGTTTCACTTTAGATAAAGTTCCAACTCTTTGGAATTGAATATCCACCTCAGGTCTAGCACTTCCACAGGGTGCCATTCAGCCTCATGGTAATCCTGTGGGTGATCATCTTCTGCTTGTCTCTGTTGTAAACTGACTAAATAAGCTAACATTTGTTTTCTAACCACCTTTGTTTGGCTTTCTTTATTATTATCTTTTTCGTCTGCCTGAGTGTTTTCTTTACTTAATATTCTAAACTCTTCTTTTAAGTTCGTACCCATATTTCACACCTATCTCTCTGTTGTTTGTTTTGTTCAATAATCTCTTGAATGTCTTGTTTTATGCCTTGCTCCTAACTTTTAATTTTTCTTTATATTATTCTAGTTGTTCTTTGTGTTTTCCAGTATCTTTTCTAAAACCTCTGCCCTCTTTTCCTGTTGTTTATCATGTTCTGTATGTAAGTTTTTGTATCTCTTGTTTTATGTCCTATTTCCAACCTTCATTTTTTTCTTCATATTGTTCTACTCGTTCTTTGTGTTGTTCCAGTATCTTTTCTAAAGCCTTTGCCTTTGATAAGACATAAAAGGCTTAATCAATTATTAAAGTTAAATTGAGGAATAGGAATGTAACCATAGTCATAATTTCTAAACTTTCCTTTATTTCTGTCTTAAAACCATAGAAGAGATTATCAGCCAAGCTCAAAGAAGTCTGTTTTAATATTTCTTTCATCCTGTTACACTGTAGTGGCAACCAGTTTTGTTCAGTCTCAGATCTACCCACAGTAGGCTATCTTTTGCTCTGAGGCAGAGTCTCTCTTAAAGAGCCAGTAATTTATCTGGGAGTTTTTAGGTTTAAAGTTTCGGTTGTATTGCTGAGAGCTTATTCCTCTCCCCCACCAAATTAAATTAAAGTAGGATTTAAAGGGTGTGGATACTTAGATTAGTTGAGTGCCATTTGTTGTAGATTATTAATATTTACTATTGATAAATCTTTTAGTTAAGCAGTGGTTATTCCTAAACAGCTGTATAACCAAATCACCACACAGAGACTAGGATTTATTTAATTAACCTAGAGCACAATGCTGGCCAACGGTTACTCCATCCTAAAACTCTAAACCCACAGAGTTCTCTATCATTCAGATTCACCCATCATATTGCTTTTAGTGATATCTTAGTTCCAGTTCATTTCTACATGTGGTGCCAAGACCTCTCCTGCAGATTCTCCTCTTCTCCTCCCCTGTCTTCTTCCTCTTCCTCCCACTCTGGACCAGGATGTCTCACCTTATCCTCTCCATTACTCAGTATTGGGGCTGGTTGTTTTAATTGACAATACAAGAGAACAAATGGTGGCATGGTTATGCACAGTTGAGACAGATGATGCTTAGAAAAAGCATCACAATGCAATATCTGGATTGAAACCAGTGGAGGAGAGAAATCAGCATTTGAATGAACAAGGGTAAATTGTATATATTAAAAAAAGAACATTATACCAATATAATCCCTTGTATCATATTTGAACGACATGGTCTAAAACTAGACCTCAATAGTAACAAAAAATAGTAAGCAGCCTGTATATGCATAGAAACTGAATTCTACTCAATTACAGCTGGATTATGGAAGAAATAAACTAATTAGACTTTCTAGAATTCAACAAAAATTAAGGGACAACTTACCCAAACTAATGAGACATAATGAAAGTAATTCTAAGAGGAAAGTTCATAGAAGTAAATGCCTTCATAAAGGAATCTGAGGCATCTCAAATCAACATAACAACACATGTGAAAGACCTAGTCAAAGGGAAGCAAACATACAAAAGAGGAGTAGATGGCTAGAAATAATCAAACCTAGGTCAGAAATCAATAAATTAGAAACAAAGAAAACAATTCAAAGAATAAACAAAAGCAAGAGCTGGTTCTTGGAGAAAATGACAAATATAGACAATCCTTTAGCCTAACTAAAACACAAGAAGACACTATACAAATCAGCAAAATCAGAAAAATAAAAGGAGGTATAATTACAGACACTGAGAAAATTCAAAGTATCATTAGGTTTTACCTTAAAAGTCTATATGCCACAAAATTTGAAAATCTAAATGAAATGGAATATTTTCTTGCTAGATTCCACTAATCAAAGTTGAATCTGGATCAGTTAATTAAATTAATAGTCCTCTATGCCCTAATGAAATAGAAGCAGTCATCAAAAGTCTCCCTGCCAAACAAAGCTCAGAGCCTGATGGTTTCAGCACAGATTCTACCAGACCTTCAAAGAAGAGGTAATGCCAATACTCTTCAAATAATTTCACAAACAAAAAAAGAAGGAACATTACCAAACTCATTCTTTGAGGCCACATTCACCTTGATACCTAAACCTCACAAAAGCTAACTAAAAGGCAGGAATATACTAAGAAAGATAATTTCAGAACATTCTCTCTTATGAATATTGAAACAAAAGTACTCAATACAATACTCACAAAATGAATCCAAGAAAACAACAAAGATCTCATCTACCATGTCCAAGTAGGCTTCATTCTAGGTATGCAGGGGAGGTACGATATGCAGAAATCCATCAGTGTACCACATAAACAAACTGAAAAGAAAAACCACATGATCATCTCAATTGATGCTGAAAAGCATTTAATAAAATCCAAGCTCAATTAATGTTTAAAGTCTTGGAGATATCAGAGATAAAAGGCACATGCCTAAAGACAGCAAAGATAATATACAACAAGCCTATATCAAACTAAATGGAAAGCAATTCAAATCAATCCCACTGAAATCAGAGACAAGACAAGTTTTCACTCTCTCCTTTCTCGTCAACATAGTACTGGAAGTTCTAGCTATAGCATAAAACAACTAAAGGAAATCAAAGGGATACAAAGCAGAAAGGAAGAAGTCAAAGTATCACTATTCACAGATGATATGATAGTATACATGAGTAACCTAAAAATTCTACCAGAGAACTACTACAGCTGATAAACACCTTCAGCAAAGTGGCTGGAAACAAAGTTGCTAAAAAATATCTGAAGCCCTCTTGTATAGAAAAGACAAGAGGGCTGAGAAAGAAATTAGGAAAAAAAAAAACAACCTTGCAATAGCCACAAATAACATAAAGTGCACTGGTGTGACGCTAATCAAGCAAGTGAAAAATCTGTGTAAAAAAACTTCAAGTATTTGAAGAAAGAAATTGAAGAAGATATCATAAGATAGAATGATCTCCCATACTCATGGATCAGTAGGAATAACAGCAAAATGGTCATCCTAGAAAAGAAATGTAGAGATTCAATACAATTCCCATTAAAATACCAACACAATTCTTTACAGACCTTGAAAGAACAATTCTCAACATTACATAAAAAACACAAAAAAGTCAGAATAGTTAAAAGAATTCAGTACAATAAAGAAGTTCTGGAGGTATCTCCATCCTGGATCTCAACCTGTACTACAGAAAAACAGTAAAAACAGTGTGCTACTGGCATAGAAACATACTGATGGATCTGTGGAATTGAATCAAAGACCCAAAAATAAGCCCACACACCTACAACGCCTGATTTTTTATAAAGAAGACAAAACCATTCAATGAAAAAAAGAACATCTTCAACCAATGGTACTTGTCTAACTGGATGTCCACACATACTTATCAACCATACTTATCCATACTTATCAACCTGCACAAAAGTAAATTCCTTGTGGATCAAATACCTCAGCATAAAACTAACATTCTTAATCTGTTATTAAAAAAAAAAAAGAGGAAGAGGCTTGAACACATTTGCACAGGAGACAACTTCCTGAACAGAACACCAGCAGCACAGGCTCTAAGATCAACAATCAATAAATGGGATCTCATGAAACTGAAAATCTTCCGTAAAGCAAAGGACACTGTCAGCAGAACAAAAGGATGGCTTACAGACTGGGAAAGGATCTTCACCAACTCTACATCTGACAGAAGGCTAATATCCAGAATATATAAATAACCCAACAAATCAAATAATCCAATTTAAAATAGGGTTCAGAGCTAAATAGAAATTCTCAACAGAGAAATATTGAATGGTGTAGAAACACTGTAAAATTCTCAACATCCTTAAAAATCTGAGAAATGAAAATCAAAACGCCTCTGAGACTCCACCTCTCACCCATCAGAATGACTAAGATAAAAAAACTCAAGGGACAACTCATGCTGGAGAAGATGTGCAGAAAGGAGAACCCTCCTCCATTGCTGGTAGAATGTAAACTTGTATAACCACTTTGGAAAGCAGTCTGGCACTTTCTCAGAAAATTTGGAATACTGCTACCCCAAGACCCAGCTAAACACCTCCTAGACATATATCAGAAAGATGCTCAAACATACAACAAGAGCATTTGCTGAACTATGACTATAACAGCTTTATTCATAATAGCCAGTAGCTGGAATCAAACTAGATGTCCTCAATGGGGAATGGATACAGAAATTGTGGTAGATTTACACAAGGAAATAATACTGAGGTATTAAAAACAAGAAAATCATGAAATTTGCAGGCAAATGGATGGAACTAAAAAAAGATCACCCTGAGTGATGTATCCCAGAAGCAGAAATACATGTATGGTATATATTCACTTACAAGTGGATATTACCCATACAATATAGATTGACATACTAAAATCTACAGACTTTAAAAAGCTAAAGTACAGGGAGAAACATAGGGAAGATGCTTAATTCTCATTCAGAAAAAGAAAACAGTATAGATGCCTTAGAAGAGAGAGAACAGGATAGGAGCCTTCCATGGATGAACACTAATTGACTCCACTCAAGAGGTGATTGAAGCAGATGCAGAGACCCACAGCAAAATTTTGTATAGAGCACAAAAAGTCTTATTGAAGAAGTGGGAGATAGAAGGACCTAAAGGGGACAGGAGTTACTCAAGGAGACCAACAAAGACAAAATAATCTGGGTCCTGGGGCCCTGCAGAGACTGATGCATCAACCAAAGAGCATGAGAGGACTTAGAACCCTTGCTCAGATGTAGCCCATAGACACTTCAGTCTCCATATGGGATTCCTAGTAAGGGGAGAAGAGACGGTCTCTGAACTCAGTTGCCTGCTTCCTGATCACTTCTCACTGGTGGGGACAACTAGTAAGCCCACAGATGAAGAGGATACAGGGAGTCTTAATGGAAACTGATAGGCTAGGGACTGATAGGACCTTCCCTATCAGAGGACTACAGGAGAAGGATAGGGGAAGAGGGGGGAGGAATAGTGGGACATAGAGTAGATGAGGGAGGGGGCTACAATTGGGATAAGAGGTGAATATATTGTAAAAATTAATGATAAACATGGGTGACAGAATGAAGTATAAATAAGACACAATTTACTGAGAAATACACAAAAAATACTCACCATCTTTAATCATAGATCTAGCTAGAAAAAAAACTTCAGCAACCAATACCTCAAATGACAAATAATGTATGTTTAGTGTCCTTCTTGTCAGTATAGTAAAAGAGAATGTGATAAGATGCACACAATATCATTGGAAATCTTTCTTCATGCACTGAACATGGAGTGACTTGTAGGAGTTGAGATGTTGATTTACTTTATCCCCACAGATCAGCAGGAATGTATCCCTTGCTGAATTCAAGAGTACCCAAACCTTGAGAGAAACCACTGCCTGCCCTGCCCATGGCAGTGACCTTCCTGTCCTTTGAAGATACTCTGGGCTTGGCTCTGGCATGCATGGCTCTGTACTTATCTTTCAGCACAGCTGTCATTTTGGGGATCTTTCTTGAGCAACATGACTCACCCATCATTAAGTCCAATACTTGGACTATAATAAAATCCCTTAATTCTTCAAATGAAATTACTTACCCCTACTTTTAGTAATTTTATATAAAAATGTATATCTAACCATAACTAAAGAGCCCTTCATTTAAGCAATGTTATATAGATACACTCTATTTCAGAGTAGAAACTACTTCTGAAAAAAACATTTTAGTAATTTATGCATGTTACTTTTTAATTTGTGGACAACATAAATATTCAAATTTTAATTACATAATAGTAATTGTGATAAATAATACAGGTACTATATATTTTTCCCTTAGTATTTTATTTTTCTGGAGGAAACAGGAATTAAGTTGACAGTTGACATCTTCTGTTGGACAGGCAAAAATGTGGATCTCTGGAAAAGGGTGCTTGCAAAATTCTACATCCACAGCGGAAATCATTGTGCAGAATTCTCAAAATGATAAAACTAAATCTATCATATAAGCCACTTATAACTTTCCTTGACATAAAAACAATGGACTTAACATAATTCCATCAAAAATATTTTTTTCAACCATGCTTGTTGCTATTCTACTCAAAATAAGTACAAACTGGGAACACATAAATATTCTTCAACTGATAGATAACTGAAATGGTATCACATAAATAGGTAGAAATATAAGTGATGATATTGATTTAGGTAACTCAGATCCAGAAAACAGTTATCACATGTCCTGTCTACTCTGAACCATGTAGTTCTAGATCTTCATTTGTGAATATTCAACCTACCATGAAAGAAAAGAAAGAGGGTGGCGAAAGACTGGGGACCAGCCTCAGCAGTTGATAGTTTCGAGAGAGGAAGGAAGAATAAGGCAAGGCAGAAATGAGTCAGGCATGGTTGTCCAAAGAAACTTAGAGTATTGACTGACTGGCAGTCAGAGTACTTCTTTATTCAGACATAGTTCAATAATAAAAGATAGATTCACATTGTTCTAAAACATAGATGATTTTTTTTTTTGTTCCCAGACAGGTGTTTTAACTGTCTCTTGGTCATAAATTTAGTCATCAGTGATAAACCTTATCTTTTTACTATCATTTTTTCTTCATCAATGCCATAACCTGACATTTTTTAGAATCTGGAGGCATATTTGCCACAGCCTGAAACCCCATTCTCAGGTTGGACACATTCTCAGATTCAATGGCAATAGGTAGAAAATCTTCAAGCCAGGCTGGGCATATTGCTTTGTCCCAAGAAGTATATTATCATATTTTAATGGACAGCCTCATGAAAAACAATTTATGGCAAAGCAGCAACAGTTGTTATTCAATTCCTGGCATAATGCATTGTCTATACCTCATATCTTTGTAAAATTTATTTATGTGCTAAATCTAAGTATTCTTTCATTATTTTGGTCATACAACACCACAGTGTTACTGTGAAAACAGATATTTCTAGGAAAAGGAGGTCCTAATACCTCACTTTAAAAATCATTTTTATAAAACATTCTTTGTCAATCATTATAGACCCTACTGTAAGGTGATGATGTCTCCAGCCATTCATTTACATCTTTATCTAATCATTGAGAACATACCATATGTAACTCCTAATCTTATATGCCAAGTAATCATCTGAGGATACAGAAGTACAAGGTATTTAATCTCAAATACAATCAACTCTCCTAGCTCTAGAAACTTTGTTTGCCTTTTTAAGAGTATGTTGTTCTGATTATTTTCGTCTTGAGGAAGCACAAGGGTAGATTTTGCAAGACTATCTTGGAGCTGAAGTCTCATAAGGAGTTTTCTGCCATTTTTATGTGAGTTACAACTTCCATGAGGAAGACATTCATGTAGGGTCAGATAATTGATATTTCCCCTAAAAATGAGAAGAGCAGTATGCTCAGGATTTTTCTGGGGAAGCTTAGAAGCAGTATTCTAGGGTGAAGGCATAAATGATTCATGAAAAAAATTTCCCATTGCTCCAATGGCTCCAGGTTGTACATGTATTGAAAGCACTCTAAGCATGTAGCAAGTGGAGATCAAGACCAAGCCTGAAAGATAGCATGAAGGCTACTGTAACATGCAGCTCAGCTGTGCTGGATCTTTGTCAAATAGCTGTTCTGACTTCATGGCTTTAACTGTATATGAACTTTGGTGAGGTTTTAATCCATTTGAAGGTGACATTTGAGTGAAAATAAGCATCTACATGTTTCTACATATAGACATCTAGTTTTCACAAATGGCCAGCACCATTTGTGAATATTTTATCTGTTTTTCCAGTGTGTATATCTAGCTTTCCGGTGTGTATTTCTATTTTTGTTATAGTACTAGTGTATTTACACAATAAAATATTACTCAGACATTTAAAAAATCAAATCATGAAACGTGAAGGTAAATGCACCTTTGCAGGTAACTGAGAATGAGAGAACCGAGAGCTGTAAGACATATTAGTGCAAGAGTTGTAGGAGTAAATACCAATCTATAGTTTGACTTAAGGCCCACTTCACATGATGGAATCCACACCTGACACTGGTTTATTGATCAAGAAAAATAAATTACACAGACCATGTTTCTGGGGGAAAAGCAAATACTGCATTCTACTAAAAGTAATAAAATGACCATTGATACCATTCTGCTATACTCATAGACCAGTATCTTGTTCAGCCATCATAAAAAAAAAAAATGTCATCCTGCATCTGATGGAGACAAAATCAGAGACCCATAGAGAAAATAGACAGTCAGTGAGAGACCTCAGAATATGCCCTTCAGGCTCTTCAGTAATTCAGCCAGAAGAGTGTAAGAGCCAGAATGGATAGAGGATATCAAAGAACAAAGCACTATAAATTAAGAGGACTGAAGAATATATAAGCTGCGAGAGACAGCATGCACAAGGCCTTTAATGTTGTCCCTGGCACTATCTCTTAATTGATAAGTGCTTGCAAATGAAAATATAGTTTTCTCCAAGGGACACTCATTTTATCCAAGGGACTAATCTTAATTGTACATTTAAGAGTACATTCCAAAAGGTAGATGGCCAAAAATTCCCTCACTGGCAAGTTTGGATTCTCATGTCTTAGAATTCTGGCATGAATTTAATTTTTTTATCATAGTTCTCATTTTAATTTGCTGAAGATTTTTTTTTCTATTTTTAAAGCTACATGTCCACTGTGTGTATACCATTTTTTCAAGTTTAATATTTTATGAGATTCCTGCATGTATGAACAAGTCTGCATCATTTCCCAACTTGGGCCCTTTTTCTTTTTCTTTTTCCCACTCAGATGTGTTTGCTTTTGTCTTGTGGCTATTTTATTTTCTTATTGTACATTATAGCCCTCCTTGTTTAATATGAGGGTGAATTTAGACAGGATAGAAGGAAAGATGGGAAATAGTTGCCAGGATTTGAGGAAGGGAAAACTTTAATCCAGATGAATATATAAGTAAAGTGACAATTTTTAAAAGAAAAAAAAGGAGGAGGAGGATGAAGAGAAAGAAAAAGAAGAAGGAAGAGTCGGAGAAAGAAGAAAAGCAGGAGGAGGAGAAGATGAGAAGAAGAAGAAGAAGAAGAAGAAGAAGAAGAAGAAGAAGAAGAAGAAGAAGAAGAAGAAGAAGAAGGAGAAGAAGTTGTGTCAAAAGAAATGTTAAATAGCCATGCACAAAAGATCCAGAAAATCTAAAAAGTGAAAAAGTAAGTTATGAATAATAGAAATAAAAAGAAGAAAAAAACTCACATCAAAATCCTAGAAAATATTTTCAGTAAAATAATAGAAGAATGTATCCTTAACCTAATGAAGAAGGGGTAGCCTATAAAAGTACAAAAAGTATATAGAACAACAATTAAAGTGTACCAGAAAAGAAATTGTGTTCAGCACATAAAATTAAAGCATTAAATGTAAAGAAATTATATTAAACAAAGAAGGGATATTAAAAGTTTCAAGTTGATAATACTAAGTTGCATATAAATTCAGGCTCTTTAGAATAACTCCTGATCTCTCAAGAGAGAAAGAATGAATAATCCCAACCATCATCAGAAGGCAAAAACCCCACACCATAACTACAAAATAAGTTGAAATAATAAACATTGCTCATTGAAATCTCTCAACTTGGATGTTCAATTCTCCAATAGAAAGACAGAAACTAACGGAATGGACTAGACAACAATGTCCATTCTTCTGCTGCATCTACTGAACACTCTTTATCATCCAGGTTGCTCAGCATCTCTGTGTAAAAGGATGAAAGGAGACAGTAGAAGAAAGTGGACCAAAAAGAAGTTTAGAGGAACTTTATTTTATAAATTTCACACAAACAAATACTAAAATTCTTGAGTCAATTTAGAAGAGAGTATTACTGTACACACTGAATGAGGAGGTCCACCATTATCTGCATGAAACAGATGACTTGGGCTGCTCCAGCACACATCTACACTCATGTTTACTGAAGCACAGCTTACCATGTGCTAAGATAGAATGGACTTGATTGTCCTGAATCACATTAGTGCAAAATATAATATTATTCAATTTTTTTTCATGGAAACATGTACTTTTGTTTTTTGAGATTTTTAATATAATCACATTATTTCTTGTTTATTTGTCTTTCCTACAAAATCTCTCATATAACCCTCTTTTGGCTCTTTCAATTTCAAGTCTTTTGTTGCCAATAACTGCTATTACATGTATCATGCATGTTTGTGTCTGTGTGTGTGTGTGGGGGGGAGATAGAGAATTACTCTGCAATGAAAAATAAGGAAATCATGAAATTTGCAGGTAAATGGTGGGACTTGGAAAGGATCATCCAGAGTGAGCTGTCCCAGAAGCAGAAAGACATACACGGTATATACTCACTCATATAGACATATAACATAGGATAAATCTACTAAAACCCTGAACATCTAAAGGAACTAATCAAGGGAGCAGACACTGACTAAAACGCTCAATCCCCATCCCAAAAGGCAAAGAGGAAGGACATCAGAAGAAGAAGAAAACAGGAAACAACCTAGAAACCTGCCACAGAGGTCCTCTGAAGGGCTCTGCCCTACAGACTATCAAAGCAGACACTGAAACTTAAGGCCAACTGATGGGCAAAGTGCATGGAATCTTAAGTAAGAAGTGGGAAACAGTAAGATCTGGAGAGGACAGGAAGCCCACGAGGAGAGCATAGTATCCAAGTGGGTTCCATAGTAATGGGAAGAGGGACTTCTTCTGACATACCTGATAGGTCTGTTTTTTGATCACCTCCCCCTGAGGGGAGAGCAGCCCTACCAGGCCACAGAAGATGACAATGCAGCCATTCCTGAAAACATTTAACATTTCAAGAAAGGCAGTCATTTTACTTTGAAATTGTGGATGAACTCCAAATGTATCATCAAAATTTTGACCTGAGCTAGACACAGAAATCAAACATTGTCTGACTTCAGTCCTAATTGGGCTAAAAGCAGTCAGTACCCTGAAATAAGAGTTGAATAGTCAGTATTAGAGCCTGAACATCAGGGTGGAGTGGCATGACTTGTCAAATAACACATTTCAGTGACAAGAGGAATAATATAAAGAAATACTTCAGGGTGCGTGCATAAGAGATATTAATCATAGCTTACATTGTTTAGTTGAGAAATATTCTGTGTATATTTTTTAAATCTCAATAACCAAAATGTTATAATTACTGTGTAAGAGATATTAATTTATTTATATCTTATTTATTCTTCCATTAATTTCCTTCCATTTTCATCCTCCTGAATTTTAAATAATCATTCTTTGCTCTTTTTCAAGCCACATTTTTTTTTAATTTTTTTTATTTTTTAATTTTTCATCAATTACACTTTATTCATTCTGCATCTCCCCATAAACCCTTCCTCCTCCCCTCCCAATCCCACCCTCCCTCCTCCCTCTGCATGCATGGCACTCCCCAAGTCCACTGATAGGGGAGATTCTCCTCTCCTTTCTGATCTTAGTCCATCAGTTCACATCAAAAGTGGCTGCATTGTCCTCTAATATGGCCTGGTAAGGCTGCTCCCCCCAGGGGGAGGTTATCAAAGAGCAAGCCAATCAGATTATGTCAGAGGCAGTCCCTCTTCACATTACTATGTAACCCAATTGGACTCTGAACTGCCCTGGGCTACATCTGTGCAGGGGTTCTGGGTTATCTCTATGAATAGTCCTTGGTTGGAGTATGAGTCTCTGGGAAGTTCCCTATTTTCAAATTTTCTGGTTCTGTTGCTCTCGTTGTGGAGACCCTGTCCTCTCCAGCTCTTACTATTTCCCAGTTCTTACATAAAATTTCCTTCACTCTGCCCAACAGTTGCCCATCAGGCTCAGCATCTGCGTTGATAGTCTGAAGGGCAGAGGCTTTCAGAGGCCCTCTGTGGGAGGTTCCTAGGTTGTTTCCTGTTTTCTTCTTCTTCTGATGTCCCCCCTCTTTGCCTTTCTGGATGGGGATTGGACATTTTAGTTAGGGTCCTCTCTCTTGCTTAGTTTCTTTATATGCACAGGTTTTAGTGGGTTTGTCCTATGTTGTATGTCTATATGAGTGAGTATATACCATGTGTATCTTTTTGCTTCTGGGACAACTCACTCAGGATGATGAAAAGGCCATTTTTTGTCCATCTTATTTGAGGATAGGCATAGCTACTAACTCCAGAAGTCTGTCAGAGAAAGCTTTTTTTTATTATTATTAAATTCCTTAAAGCTATATTTAGCAGAAATCTCTGAGGGGTTTGAGGGAGAGCACCTAATTTGTTACCATATTTATTTTTTCACTTGAATATTTTTTATTAAGTCAATTTACATCTTAGTCATATGCCCTACCCTACTTTCCTCCCAATCCCACCATCTCTCCTACATCTACCTCCCGTATTCTGCCCTCTACCTACACACCTCAGCTCCTGTAGTCTCATGGTGATTGAGTTTACTTTCCTCCCCTGCTGTCTGTCAGTTCAGTTCCACCAGAGGAAAGTGAGTAACAAATAGAAAACATTGTCCGTGCCAGAGATATCCTCCACAATCCTACCTAACTACTGGGCTCACATGAAGCCTAATCGTCCCATCACCTACTAATATGTAGAGGACCTAGATCCAGACCATTCATTGTCCTCAGTGGGTGCTTGAGACTCTGTAGATCCCTCTGGGTCCTGGTTGATTGGTTCTGATGATCTTCATGTGGAGTTCCTGTCACACATATATAAACGAATATGTAAGTGGATATAACCAACTGAACCCATTACTTAGTGTTTATTATTACTTTTATGTGATTGAAAAAAACATCAGCCTTCAGCTCAAATGGAAAAAGAAGACAGAATTCAGTATTGAATATATTTGAGAGTCTGTGAACACAATTTAGGTTATCCCAGATTCCATGTTACAATGTGGAAGCAGACTCATGCATTTTTTCATAGTAACAGAATAAAGAAAGAAATACATCGCTGGAAACAGCAGAGAGGAGGTTAACAACAAAACAGAGAAAGTTATCATACAGGCCTAAGATGCAATGTGAAGTCATTCTTGTCTTTTAGATTGGCAGAAACCAGCCAGTGGTGTTCGGGGTTTCTACGTTCCAAAATGATATTATTCATTAGCTATAGGAGATCAGTTCAACAGCAGAGGTGTCCAAGGAATGGATACTCTGAGCACTCCATGTAGCTTTGACTATGTTAATGAGCCCCTAGAACTACAACATTCCAGTCATTCCACATCAATGAAGTTATTATAGCCAGTCTTTGCAGACACAGCTCTTTCCAGGAGTTCTCATTGATACATGTATACATTCATACAGTTCAATATTTTCTATGGGATAACCCCTGGGAAAGACTAATTTTCTTTCTTGCAGTTGTTCCTAATTGCCTGGTGTTGACTAATAGATTCTCTATTAACGTAGCATCTAGCCATATATCTCAGATTAATGTAGTACAACCAAGTGGTGTTTCTTCCTGGTGATGGCAGATGTGAAGGCAGAATCGTTCCTTCAGTAGAACCCAGTGACATTCAGATTCATGATTTCTGTTAAGCTCCGTCTGTAAGGGTCTCCCATACTCTTATCTACCACAGGTTTTGAAAGAAGCTTCTGAGGACCTATCCTGAAACACTGAAGGCCATGAGTGAGACACTTTAGCCCACCTACCGGCAACAAAGTTTCACTTTTTTCCCTTGAGAGCATTTTTGTACTGTCTTAATGTACTTGTGGGTTTCCTCTCTTTTATACATTAGTATAACTTATTTTTTTCTTTCAGTGCCTTACCTAGGATATTCTACTCCTTCATTTAATCTGCAAGCTTTGAGAAACACCTTTCCATTAGTTACTACTTTTTAAATTTTTGTAAAAATGTATTAATTTTTACCTTGTTTACAAGTGTTTTGCCTACATGTTTGTGTGTGTACCACTTATGTGCATGGTTCCTTCAGAGGTCAGTGGAGAACACGGATCCCCTAGAAGTGGTGTCACATATTATAGGAACCTAAAGCTGGCTACTGGAATTTGAATCAGGATCCTCCACAAGAGCAGCAAGTAGTCACAATATCTCAGTTATTTCTTAAGGCCCCAGAAAACTATTTTACACAGGTTTATTTATTTTTATTTCATGTCCTTGAGTGCTTACCTTTTTGTATATGTGTGAATGTCACAGGTGTGCCTGCTGTCCAAAGATGCCAGAAGGGTCCTTATGACCTAGAGCTACACATGGTTCCAAGGCTACTATCTGGGCACTGAGAACTGACACTAGCTTTTATTCAAAGGGGCCAGTGTGCCTCGATGCCTGGACATTGTTGATCCCTCAAAGAGACACCTTAACACTAGGAGTGCATTCAAACTTGTTACAATTTTTAAGTGAGTATGAAATTGAATCATATCAAAATAAAAGGACATGAAGCAGTTATTCACATTTTAATGAACACCTTAGTAACTCTTCCATATCTCAATGCTTCCATGAACAGAAACATCACATTGAACCTATACATTGAGCAGTCATATGACACAGACAAGTGACAATGCACTGCAAGAAAACAATTACTACATGCAGTTTAATGTCTGGGAGTTTAGGAGCTGTTACATGACGTTCCTGAGTTGTCAGTGGCTTATTCACAGAAGCTTTACATGTCACAGGAAAAGGCAAGGTCTAAGATCTCTAGGTTCCTGAATTTGATGAAGACTTTATGAAAAAAAACTTGATTGACTGTACTCATCGTTCTATCCCTATGTGTTTAGATCGAGATGGAAAAACTATCAAATTTTCCTGACCATATACTTTGCCATTGAGGAAATCAATAAGGACTCACAACTGCTTCCTAATGTGACAATGGGCTTCCATCTCTACAATGCCTTTAATTCCAACAAAAGAACCTTGGAAGGTCCTCTGATGTTCTTTTCTGGAAGGAGTGATTATATCCCTAATTACAAATGCAAAACACAACACAAAGCTCTAGGAATCATTTCAGGAAGCAGGCCAGAATTTTCTGCTGCTATTGGAACACTTTTGGAGCTCTACAAAGTCCCGCAAGTAAGTTAGGAAAGTATTTTTGTTCACAATCACATAGGAAATCTGACCAAAAGAAAACAAACAAATGGTTTATGTAGGCAGATTTCAAACAGCAGTGATATGGCCATGATTAACAGTGGAAAGAGTGTAGTGAAAAGCATGAGCAGTACATTCTGAGAATTTCAAAGCAGATCATTAAGTAGTATGCATGATTCTATCTCCAAATGCTGGAAAAATGCACTGTGGATACTCAGGCTGTATTTGCTCACAAGTCAAAGTCTAAAACACAGATACCTAAGTTCCCAATCTAAAATATAAACATCTCATAATTCATAGAGTGATCAATATCTGACATAAGAAAAAATAAAGTACAGCACATGTAATTAAATTTGGAACAATCCTCAAGAAGATCACCAGTGAAAACATTCCAAAGAATTTTTATGATATCATTCAGCATAGTAGAGCTCAGAAGAGCAGTCATAGAGAATATCTACTCAGGTATAATCCAACTACTGACTATTAGCAGCCTATACTGAAGCAAAGCATCCATCAGAAGGCATTAGTACAGAGAAACCATTGGGTGAGTGTAAGTGTCAGGAAAAATCAAGAGTATAAAACCCACAGTGTAACTCTGATTGCTATCACTCAGTTAAACAATTCATATATGAATAATGAATCCATTTCCTCTCATAGGGTGATAACCCCAAATACCTAGAACATCAGAATCACATTTTTTTCTTTGCTTCTTCAGGTCACATATGGACCTTTTGATACTGAGCTAAGTGACAAAGTTACATTCCCATCCCTTTATCAGATGTCTCCTAAAGACAGAGGTCTAACACATGGGGTGATCTCTTTATTGCTATACTTTGGCTGGAATTGGGTGGGGCTTTTTGTGGTTGATGATCTGAAAGGAAAGGAGTTCCTCTCTCACCTGAAAGCAGAGATGGCCACAGAAGATATCTGTGTGGCTTTTACACAAAATTTCCCTGCTTATTGGAAGCTAGGGTTAAAATATGTTGCTGGTTTGGTGGACTTGAACCAACATACCCAAGTAAATGTGCAGGTATTTTATGGTGATATAGATGACTTGCTGTTATTCTGCAATTATAATCAAATCTTTTTAGCCAGAGGGAAGGTGTGGATCATGGCAAAGCAACACTTCATATATTTAGAGTCTGCAGCAGAGGAGTATAAATTGATAAACTTTTTCAGAGGAAGCATCTCATTTTCAAAGACAAGAATTATCCCTGGCTTCAAGAACTTTCTTGAGGATCTTACACCCTCCCAGTACCCAGGAGATTTTGATTTCTATAAATTCTGGATTGACAAAATTATTTGTTCACCTCCTGCTTTGCATTGTAAATATCCTAAACCCTGCCCAGCAAATATTTCCCTAAGGATTAAGCATGAAAAAATTGATCTGATGACCATTTCAGAGTCCAGCTATTCCATATGGAATGCAATGTATGCAGTGACCCATGCCCTCCATAAAATGCTATTGAGCAAAACTGAAATGGGATCTAAAGAAGACAGAAACACGGACTGGCTTCTACCGTGGCAGGTAAGCCTCACTCATAAGCAAGGGAATCACCAGGATCTTACATTATTAGTAGTAATTTACTGTGTTTAAGCCAATAAAACATTTTCATCTTATAATTAAAAGTATAAGTTAGAGTCTTTCAGAGGCCCTCTGTGGTAAGCTCCTGTCCTGTTTCCTGTTTTCTCCTTCTTTCAATGTCTGTCCAGTTTGCTTTTCTGAGTGAGGATAGATTCTCTTACCCATGGTCTTCCTTCTAGTTCAGCTTCTTTAGGTGTAAAGATTTTTGTATGTCAATGTATCAAAGTATCAATGTATACTGAGACTCATAACCAAACTTTGGGCAGAGTGCAGGGAATCTTAGGAAATAAGGGGAGATAGTAAGACAGGGAGAGGGCAGGAGCTCCAAAAGGAGAGCAACAGAATCAAAATATCTGGACATAAGAGCCTTTTTGAGATGATACTCCAACCAAGGACCATTAATTGATATAACCTAAACCCCTACTCAGATGTAGCCCATGGCAGCTCAGTATCTAAGTGTAATTCCCTAGTAAGGGGAATAGGGACTGTCTCTGACATGAAATCAGTAGCTAGCTCTTTGACTGCCATCCCCTGATGGGGGAGCAGTCTTGCAAGGCCACAGAGGAGGACAATGCAGCAAGTTCTGATGAGACCTGATAAGCTAGAGGCAGATGGAAGGGGAGAAGGACCTCCCCTATCCGTGGACTTGAAGAGGGGCATGGGAGGAGATGAAAGAGAGAGGATGAGATTTGGTGGAAATGAGGGAGGGGGCTACAGCTGGGATATATAGTGAATAAACTGAGCCCAGAGAGATGGCTCAAAGGTTAAGAGCACTGGCTATTCTTCCAGAGGTCCTGAGTTCAATTTCCACTAACCACATGGTGGCTCCCAACCATCTATAATGAGATCTAGTGCCCTCTTCTGGGGTATATTTGTTCTGCAGACAGAACATTGTATATTAAATAAATAAATAGATAGATAGATAGATAGATAAAATGTTAAAAAGGAATTAAAAACAAAGTTACTACACTGTAATTAATATAGAAAACAAAAATTTAATTTTAAAAAGTAAAGAAAGTGTATCAGTTATAATACAAAAGCATTCTGTTACAGTGTACATGTATATGTCTATAATTATCTTATATGATATGTGGGACTGAAAGCACTGACTTGAAGACAGTAAGTTTGAATGTCTTTTTTAAAATGCTTTCATAGTGTGATAGTAAATTCTTTAAGGTATAACTGTAATCCATGTAAAAATAAAGCAAGTTCAATAATCAAAATGTATTTGCTTTCATGGAATATATAAAGTGCTATAAGATATAGACATAGTGACCATACCCAAATCTGCTTTTTCACATAAAATACAATTTATGTTAATATCAAAAGACCTTAGGAAAAACCTTTTGTGGAAAATAATTGCCTGTCCTAGAGTCATAAGTAACTGAAAAGTAGTTGCTTGTACATATTCTTTATTCATAATTATGTAAATTGAAGTTAAAACCAAACAGTGCTTCCATCTTAAAGTTAGAGCACAGTGTTCATAAACCGAAGCTATATCTCCATGCATTAGTGATAAATGGATATGTTCTGGTTATAAACCAACAGGATAAACGAGACTCATGCATACCTATGAGCCTCGATGATCACCTTCAAATAGGGTATCATCAAGAAGACTGTTGAACAAGTCAATTTAACATTAAATTCTACCAAAGATAGATAAGTAAAAAATAAATTCTGAATGCACAGTGTAGTATGTTATCTTGAGTATCATGGAAAACAATAACATAGACATTGACAAGGTTTGTGAACATGGCTTTCCAGAGTTGTGATATTAGGTAAGTTAGTATAAGCCTTCTATAGATAACAGAGTACCTAAGCAAGACTTCTTTATAACATTAGTAGGAATTAGGTAACACAACATTGAATATAAGAAGTTGAAGTATTAACCATTTACTTTGTTAGATATGTAATTAGATAATGGTGGATCATGACTCAGCGGTTATAAGCATGTACTTCTCACAAAGAGTACCAAGTTTGGTTGTTAGCACACATCTGGTGGCACACAACTGTCTTTAACTTCAGCTCCAAGGAAACTGACACACCCTTTTGCTCTCTGCAGGCAACAGGCATACACTTTGTGTACATATATGAATTTCTCTTAAAGATCGTCAAGCAGTAATTTGTACGGGCCACTCATATCAAATGATGTCTCTCTTCAGCTGCATCCATTTCTGAGGAAAATTAAAGTGACAAATGCTGCTGGAGATGAAATAAGCTTTGATGAGAACAAGAATATTATAGAAATGTATGATATTCAAAATTTTGTGGAACATGCTAAGCATAATTCATTACTAGTTAAAGTGGGAGAGTTTGTCTTCAAGAGCCCACAAGATCAAGGCTTTTTTATCAATGAAGTTCTGATTAAATGGCCAAGAAACTTCAATCAGGTCTGAAATTTTTTAATATTTAATATGTAGAGAAATATTTGTAAAGAGTTCTTAAAATCATGTGATATATCTTTGAAATTTTAAAGTAATTTAAATTTAAAGCAATTTAAAGACTTGAAGTTCTTGTCATACAGGTCTTTTAAATGCTTGGTTGGAATTACACCAAGATATTTTGTAGTATTTGTGGCTATTGTAAATTGTGTTGTTTCCCTAAATTATTTCTCAGCCCTGTTGTTCCTTGTGTACAGAAGGTCTACTGAATTTTTTGAGTTAATTTTGTATCCAGACACTTCACTGAAATTGTTTAGCCTCTGTAGGAGTTCTCTGCTAGAATCTTGAGAGTCACTTATCATCTGCAAATAGTAATACTTCAAGTTCCTATCTTCCAATTTGTATCCCTTTGATCTCCTTCACTTTATTAATTGCTCTAGGTATAAATTCAAGCACTGTATTGAGATATGGTGAGATTGGCAGCCTTGTCTTGTCACTGATTTTAGTGGGAATGCTTGAAATTTCTGAACATTTAGCTTGATGTTGGCTATTGGTTTGCTGTACATTGCCTTTATTATGTTTAACTGTGTGCCTTGTCTCCCTGATTGTGTGATGTCTCTTTGAAAAATTAAAATGATTCATATATTCTATGTTCCTAGCTCTGTTGTTATTGTGAGCTTGTGTGTGACTGAGCACATATACTTGTTAGGTCGACATTAAACACTGGTTATTTTCCTCAGTTGCTCACCCTTATATTTTTATCAGGCTATTTCTCTGAAACCTTTGGTTATTGATTTTACAGTATTCAGTGGACAGAATTTCCTTGACTGTCTTACTGTCTTTATGATCACAAAATTCCTATTAGAGGAATATTTTCTACACCCAACTTTTCTTTCCATCCCTTCAGCATGATCAAATCCAGATATTCATGTTCATGTGACAAGCATGTTAAACACTAAATCAACTCTTCAGTCCTATTTGATTAATTTAACTCAGAAATAAACCAGCATTTCATAATTATGTATATCTATATATGCACATAAAATATACATAAAAACAAGTACTTCCTGTAGATGGATTTACATGAATTGAATTTAAATGTGTGTTCATTCATGCTACAGTGAATGAATGAATGTTCTTGGTTATATATATATATAGGTTTGTAGGTATGTGGGTTTTTCTGTATGTACACACACTTGCATACAAGCCTATGTATATAATCACATATTTTTATCATACATGCATGATCATGCTCAAGCATCCTTCCATGCACACAATTCATACTAAAGCATATCAATAGTTTTATAAGTTTGTGAACTAGCATGAACAATAAACTATGGATTTAGATACAAGCCATTTCTGTCATCAATGTATATGAGCTGCCAGAAATGTGTGACAGGAACTGAACTCGTATTTCACTGCAATAGCAGTGTGCATTCTTAACTTCTGAGCCAGTTATCCAGAAACATATTCCTGTTAATATATTCATATTCATGAGACAGAAACTGAATCCAAATCAAGGCAGAAAAGAGGTCTAAGAATAGACAGAAATAGTTCCTCTTCTACACAATTTCTAACATATAACAAGCTAAAGTTGTGTTAGAAGTTTAGTAGTTAATATGATTAAATAAAGTGCAACTGGTAAAAATCTTATGTGACAATGCCACTAATGTTTGAAAAGAAGGCATAGAACTATTCCTAGCATTGGGAGTCAAGGGTAAAATCACAGTAATAGATCATAATTCACCAAAGACCAAACCATCGTTCATGAGAAAATTGAACTTTCTTTTGCAGCTGAAGGAGAGTGTGTGGGTATTACTACAGGACTAGAAATGTAAAGGTAGAAATAGATGAGGCAGGAGTGACTGGGTTTCTGTCTGACAATCCAACAGTTCCATAATTTATATGAAAAATAAGTTCTGGCTTGCTACCTCACAGGAGAGAATATATGGATATTGTACACATTTTGCAAAAGCTAGGAAGAAGTGAGTCATAGTTTAGACACCATAAAGGGATGTTGAACATTTAGCATTGGGAAATGTGCTAACTTACTCCATTCTACACTCCCATATTAAAATCTCTGAGTTCCTCATAAATACATAGATTTTACATATGATGTATGCATTTAAGCTATTTAGCATAAAGTATTTTAAATTAATGTAAAATATTACTACGAGTTTTTCTGTATTGCCTCAGACTCCTCAATCTGTATGTGCACAGAGCTGTGGTCCAGGATTCTGGAAAGTTCCACAAGAAGAAAGACCTGTCTGCTGTTTTTCTTGTGTATTTTGTCCAGAGCAGCACATTTCCAACCAGACAGGTATAAAAATAATATCTTTCCTCAAACTGTTTGGGAATGTAGAACAGGAAAGTTAAGAAGTGACCATGGTGTCATAATGTAATTCTCTTCTCTATGTCTCTTTCAATCATCCCTGAATCCATTAGTAACCACTACTGATTTCCAATCACATATTGTGTGAGGTTTGAGTGGCAGTTCTCTTGCTGTTGTGTCAAAATTAACTTACTTAAAAATCTTTTCTTTTGGTTCATGGAATGGCCATCTCAACTCTTACAGTGATCCATGCTATAGGCTCACCATTGAATGTGAGTTATCCAGCTGTCCAAGATTAACTTATATTTCTGTAATAAACAAATGTAATGATTGGTGCCTGAAAGTAACTCCAGGAAAAGTAGATGTGTAATTGTTTCCTCAATGCACAAGAAATGGAACTGTAATTAAAACAATTATAGTTGACATTTCAAGTATCAACAATAGCAGAAAAAGCCAATCTTCGTAAATAAAAGTATGGCTGCCTGTTTAAGTTATGGTCAACCATGTGATAACATATACATGTAACATCACATGGAATGAGCAAGTAGTATTTATGAATATAAACACACACATACAAAGACACAAATACAACATTTAATGAGAAAGAGTCCATGAATTTGAGAGATAATAAATATAACAAGGGTCCAGGAGAAGGTCTGGAAAGAAGGACAAGAAGAGATATAGTGAGGCAAATATGTTATTTTAAAAATGATTTTTTTATTAAACAATATAAAGTCAGAAGGAATAAGCATTATTATAATGATGAGAATCTATTATTATTTATTAAACTGAAAAAGGCCAACCCTTAGGCAATTTTATAAGAAACAGCTTTTTTATCTTTTATTTAAAACAATAAAATGTTGAAAATTAAAAAAATGGTTTTATTGGCAATCTAATCATTTTGGATAAATTTCTTTTAGTATATTGATTTTAGTGTTGAAGAGATTTGATTATTTCCTTGTCATCTCCCTGATTTCAGTGGGATTGGTTTATGTTTCTTTCCATTTTTTGTTATTGGGTATAGCCTTCAGGTGTGTCCTACTGTGTTTATATGTGAGATGTATTCTGATATTTCCAAAACTTTAAACATGAACAGGCGTTGGATTTTGTCAAATTCTTGTTAGGCATCTCATTGATGATCACATAAGTTTTTTTTTTTTTTTTTTTTCTTTTGTGTTTGTATGAAAACATTTGATTGGTTTATTTCTTTGATTGAACCATCAATATATGCCTGGAATGGCCTACTTAGTGGTAGCAGATGATACCTTTAATGTGTTCTTGGATTCTGTTTGGAAGTATTTTGGGGAAATTTTTGAATCAATGTTCATAAGGGAAATTGGTGAAAGTTCTCTTTCTTGGTTCTCTTTTGCAGTTTAGATATCAAGGTGACTGTGGTCTCAGAGAATGAGGTTAAAAATGTTCCTTCTGTTTCTATTTTGTGAGAATGGTTTGAAGAGTAGGGGGATTTAGTTAGCACTTCTTTGAAATTCTACTAGAATTCTTTGCAGAAACCAAGGGCTTTTTAGGAAGAGTACTTTTGATGATTAATATTTTACTTAGGGAGATAGGCCATTTAATTTATTTACCTGATTTTTATTTCTTTAGTAAGTGGAATCTATCAAAAAATGTCCATTCTATATAAATTTTTTTGTAATTTATAAGCTTTTGAACACCACTTAAAGACAGACTTTATTACCCAAGTGTTTGTCTTATGTGGGTTTCATTTTCTACCTTTTTTTCAATTAGTGTCTTTCTGCCTTTTGTTACTTTGGTTCAGGGTTTGTTTAATTTGAAAAATCAAAGAAAAAAAAAATGGTTTTGTTGGCCCTTTGGATAATTTTGGGTTTAGTATATTGATTTCAGCACTGAGTGTGATTCCAAAGGATGTCTACTCCTCTTGGGTGTGAAAATCTTTTTATTATTTTTTAGGTCTTTCAGGTGTGTGCAGTGCTTTTAGGCTGGCAGTGTTTGCAGAATGATTGCAGTCCAGAGACACAGAAAATACATGAACTTGTCTTTTATGAATAGAAAATACTAATAAATAATTCCCTTCACTAAATGTATCATCATCTATGCTATAAATTAGAAAAAGTCTATTTTAGTCAATTTATCTTATTTATTGAGTTTTATTTCATCAGGAATGTATGCTCAATTGCCTCATATCTTTAAACAACATTTACAGGGATTTCTCAGCCTATAATAAAAGAAACAATAAATTTTACCCAAATCTCTTGGCTTCTCAGGGTTTGCATATTGTCTTTGTTTACCCTGCACCAATATACTGTTTAGGGCATATAGCCCAAGAAAACTCCTGAAATAATGGCCTCATCTCTCTATCTGCTTGTCTGTGCTTAATGATCTCCAGGGCCTATAGAAGATTTCCAAACAGTGGACAGATATAGTTAAGTTTAGGATTTTCATAAAAAAAGACACAAACATAACTTTTCTGTAGAAAACAAACAAACAAACAAACAAAAACAGAAATTGAATCATATTGCAGAACATCCCTGTAATACAACACATGGAAAAAAAGTTAGATATAGAATAACAGTGATCCTAACAATCTGGGATTGGGTCAAGCAACTGTGCTGGCTTCATGACTCGCAAAAATTTCAGTGAATATGGCTGTGCCATTCTACCTTTCTGATTTAATATTTATAGATTTATGGCACTCTTATATGACATTTAGGTCATTTTTCAGTCTTCAGAATATTACTGAAAGAACAAGAGTGAAAATTAGAACAATTCCCAGGATTATTTTGGAATTAATAATGAAATATTAAGAGTCCTGTCCTGAGTCAAAGGATATCAAAGACTATAGAAATTTATTTGCAACTTCCACATCTGAGATAGGTACTAGTTGATCTGAGCAGATAGCTGCTGTTTGTTGATGCAAGTGTTGTATATTTACTGCCAAATCAGAATTGCTCCATAGTCCATGGAGGTCAGATATAACTTATTCCCATGTTACCTTAGAAAAATTATATAGAAGTGGGGTAACAAATATCCATTAAAACTGTGAGTAACAAGAAAATTGAGAAGAACCCAAAATGTGGAATTAATGAAGTATATTTTTATACATGGAAGTGATCAAAATACTTTGTATTGTATACATACTTAGAAACTCACAGTATATAAAAAAGCATTTGAAGGATTGCTTGACAGTATTACTTGTCTGAATATGAGTAATATATATTTCACTGCCCTAGAGAAATTGATAAATTCTTCAGCAGAAGCTTTTATTGTTAATTAAAGAAGATAAAGAGTAAAAATGGGAATTATAAAGAGTTCCTTCCTTGGCAGTATCAGGAAGGAGAATATGCCAGGCTACACTTATCAATGGAAAGCACTCTCATGAATTAAATGTGCAATGACTAAATAATTGTAAAAGCTGAAATGTTGATTCACTTCCTCCCCTCAGATCAGCAGGTCTGCATCCCTTGCCCAAGTCAAGAGTACCCAAACCCTGAGAGAAACTATTGCCTGCCCAAGACAGTGACTTTCTTGTCCTTTGAAGATCCTCTGGGCATGGCTCTAGCCTGCACAGCTCTATGCTTCTCTGTCAGCACAACTGCAGTTTTGGGGATCTTTCTTAAACACCAAGAATCAGCCATTGTTAAGGCCAATAACCGGACTCTCAGCTACATCCTGCTCATCTCCATCCTCCTCTGTTTCCTCTACTCTTTTTTCTTCATTGGACACCCAAACACAACCTCCTGCATACTGCAACAAATAACATTTGCACTTGTGTTTACCTTGGCTATTTCCACTGTTTTGGCAAAAACTATAACTGTAATTCTGGCCTTTAGAGTCATGAAACCAGGGAGAACAATGAGAAGATTCTTTGTCTCAGGTGTCTATAATGCTGTCATTCCCATCTGTGTCCTGACCCAACTTATTCTCTGTGGAGTCTGGCTGGGAACCTCACCTCCCTATATTGACACTGATGCACACTCTGAAAATGCTCAAGTCATCATTTTATGCAACAAGGGCTCAGTAACTGTTTTCTACTGTGTGCTGGCCTACTTAGGGTCCCTGGCCTAGGCAGTTTCACTGTGGCTTTTCTGGTGAGGAACCTGCCTGACACATTCAATGAGGCCAAGTTCCTGACATTCAGCATGCTGGTGTTCTGCAGTGTCTGGGTCACCTTCATCCCTGTCTACCAGAGCACCAAGGGCAAAGCCATGGTGGCTGTGGAAGTCTTCTCCATTTTGGCCTCCAGTGCAGGACTTCTGGGATGCATCTTTTTCCCTAAGTGCTACATTATTCTCTTAAGACCTGATAAGAACTCTTTGAGATGTATTAAAAACAAAAAATAGCAAATAAAAATTGATCCTTTTGATATTATTTTTTCTGATAAAACCCATTAGTATACTAAAATTAAATTATTTACATACTTTTAAGTAACCTTTTTCTGAAATGTATATTTAAACAAAAATAAGAGCTCCTCACTTTGTCTCACAATCACAGACATTCTATTTCAGAATAGAAGCTGCTGCTGAAATAATTTTAGTAAGATATTCACGTTATTTATTAATTTTTGGACAATATTCAAAATGTAATTACATGATAGTAATTGAGATAAATAGTACATGAACAAATACTTGTTTTCTTTGTTATTTTAGGGAGTGTTTAGCCCTGTTATATACAGGGCTTTGGGTGATATCTGAGATTCTTCTATAGACCAAGCATGAAAATCAATTTCTGGAAAAGCATTGGTGGTGTGTCTTTTAAACAGCTGAGCGATTCCAGAAATCAGAGTAGAGAATTTTCTAAACAGAAATTATAAATTTGCTGCCTGACTCTGCTCTCTTTTCCTTGACATACTTAAAAATGACTTGACAACCCACTCTACAAATACTTGCTCAGTCAACGTCATTGCTATTCTGTTCACAATATGTAGGAAATGGAAAGTCATAAATATGTTTAACATGATAAATATCATACATATAAATAGATGTAAGTAAAAAAAAAACACATAATTTAGGTAACCCATATCCATAAGACAAATATCTTTCATTCTCTACTTTGGGGCATCTAGCTCCAAATGTTGGTTTGTGGGTATTCATCATGGAATAACTGTAGAACCAAGAAGGCATGGTGGGTAACCAATACAATGGCATGAACAATTGATCTGATTGGGATAAACCAGGGGAGGTACTCTAATTATGAAGGAGGATAAATATAAAAGAAGGAAGTGAATGAAATAACAGTAAATTTTTGAAGAGTTTTAAGCAATCATACTGTGAATTATCTACATAAAATCCCTATAATACATGTAAGTCCATTCTTGAATATAAACATATTGCAATCTAGATATTTGTAATAATGAACACAGATAAGTATAGTTCACCACTGACCAAATTTTATGCTACTGCTATATCTAACCTGAAAACTACAGTCCATTTCCAGCCTGAAAAGATGTTTTTTGTTCAGTCTGAAATACCTGAAAATAACAGGATACAGGAGGAACTAGGAAAATGAAGAGGTGCCATGCTAACTCCTGAAAGTTGAATTTCCACCAAGTATCAGATTCTTGGAGCAGAACTTTATAGTTATTCTCAAGTGCCTGCTTTTTCAACAATACATAAGACATTGAAGACATGGCATGCATGCTTGTGGGTGCTCGTGTTCCCCTTAACATTCACCATAGTCCACCTAAAGAGGAAAGTACACACCAACCCTTCACTTTCCAATGGTAACCTGCCTACAAGATTTGCTGGTGCGCTTGTGGCACAAATTTCATGGAAGTGACCAATTAATATTTGGTTGAGTTTCAGGAGGCCCACTCCATGAAAAGGAACCTTGATCCAACATGGCTTGGGTGGCCAGGAGCCTGAGTCTACACAGGCCAGGGACATCAGAGAAATGTAAATGCTATAGTTGTGCTAAAGGAGCACAGCTGTATTCACAGATCGGTGCCTTGTTCAGCCATCATAGAATACTTCTTCCTGTAGCAGATAGGAACAAATACAGAGACCCACATCCAGTTGATTCTCAGACAGTGAGAGGCCTTGGACCATTCCACTCTAAATGAGATGTCTCCAGCAATTCCCTCCCCTAAGGGCTCAAGGAACTCTCTGCAGAGTGTAAGCACCAAAGGGGATGAAGGACATGAGGGTAACAATGCTTTGTAAACACAACAGGACCAACACACATATGAATGCACCCTGACCCACAAGCTAGCTTTTCATCACATTCCCTGGTGGGCTACCTTGTCTCACCACAGGGGAAGAGGATGCACTGAGTCCTGATGTGACTTGATATGGTGGCATGGGTGGGTGGACACAGGGGAGGGGATGATCCCCTTCTCTGAGGAGCCAGGTGAGGGGTGATAGGGGAAACAGGGAGAGTAGAACCAGGAGGAGAGGAGGGAGGGGTCTACAACAGGGATGTAAAATGAATCAAAAAAAAAAAATAAAATAATAATAAATGATGGGGCTGAGACACCTCTCAAGAGCTTAAGAGCACAGGCTTCTCTTCCAAAGGTCCTGATTTGATTTCCAGCACCCACGTGGTGGCTCACAACCATCTATAGTGAGATCTGGTGCCTTTTTTTCTGGTATGCAGGCAGAATACTCTACAAATAATAAATATTCAAAGAAAAAAAAAGAAATACACCATGGCTCATCAATAAAGTTCCCCTCCCTCTAAAAAAAAGGACACTCACACTACCTCTTTTATAATAATAATAATAATAAATTTTAAAGTTAGTTTTCTCCAAGGGGCCACAAACCAGACTAACCATTTAGCTCCATGAGCAGCAAGAGATGGCAACAGAAAAATTAAAGGGCATATTTGTGGGTTGTCAAGGCTACAATATATATTTAAATATTTTGTATGCATATGGCTTCTGGTTCCATGCTTTCATGGTATTTCTGTGTAAGTGAATATCTGTATCTCTGCACCCACATTTCCCTCATGTTTTTTCTTTGCTCTTTTTATTAATAACATTAGACACCTCAGCGGTATTATTGATTTCTGGAAGATTGGAGCCTGACAATTTCCTCTTTATGAAATACGAAAGTGTGTTCCTGTGACATAAATCCACCTCCCCAAACTAATGATCTGGTCTGCCATTTAGGGTTTTCTGGTCATGGGTTTGGTGCATCTCTGTCCTTCTTTGCTATCACTGCTGTGGTTTTGGGTCAATTTGTGAAGTACTAAGCTTTTCCTGGCCATTGTCAAGGGCAATCCCAGAATTCTAAGCCATCTCTTGATTATCTGCTGCTACTGCTTCCTCTACTATTTATTCTTCATTGGCCACCACAGCACAGTCATCTGTGTCACCCAGCAAGCCTCTCTGAGGCTCTGTTCATGATTCATTTGTGGTGGATATGTTTGAGAGAGAGAGAGAGAAAGAGAAAGGGAGACAGAGAGACAGAGACAGACAGACAGAGACAGAGAGAGAATATTGCTATGTGTGTGTGTGTGTGGATATTGCTATAATTCAGGAACACTGAGATGTTTGCTGGTATCAGTTGCCTGTCTGTCCTCATTTGCACTTGGATTTGACTTGTTGTCTGTGGAGTTTGGTGGGAAGGTCTCTCCCATGTTGACAGATTTGCGCACCCTGAACCTGACTGCCCACCTCATCATGGGAATGAGCACTTCCACAGAGGAGTTGTGTTGACAGAATCTGACTGACTGAGCAGAACTGGAGTGATGTGGAGATGTTGGTGTGTCCAGAGCCTAATAACAATTTGTCTTGAGCCATCTTTAGTCCTTATTAATCATTCCTTGCTAGCCTCTTTGTTAGACCTAGTGTACTAGGACTAAAAATACCTTTAGGATCATGATAACTAGAACACAAGCCTCTGCCAAGCCTGATGGGAAGAATTTCACCTGATGGCACTGGAGGCCCATAGCTGAGTTTTCTATGCTTTCCCATAACCCGTTTTTCTAAGGTCTAACTGAAGAGCATTTATGGCTGTTCTGAAAGTATAAATCCTTCATGGGACTGCCTTTGTTGTGCCCAGTTCGTGAGACCACAAAAGATCACCAGGAGTCGAGCTGTTGCAGAACACACGAGGATCTTTTTATTACAAGCTATAGCTTTGGCCCACACCCTCAATGACTCAGCAGTTGAGAGTAGAGTACCTCGTGCTTAGGGTAGGTGGACTTGACTCCTTTATTTTAGTGAGTGCCAACTCTCCTAGTCAAAACAGGGCTGGTCTCAGGAAGGCAGACACATACACAGAAATTATAAATCATTTTTAAAGATTATAAAAAAAAGCCAGGTATGGCATCACACACCTGTGACCATCAGTGGGGCAAGCAGAGGCAGGTGTCAGTTTCAAATCATCCAGGTTTGCAAAGTGAGTCCAGGACACACAAGGTCACACAGAGAAACCCTGTCTCCAAAAACAGGCATTTGCACCTCCTGCCAGCTCTTCACACTCACATGTCTGGACATGTCCTAAGTTACATAGTATGACTTCAACCGAGCTATAAGAACATCCTGCCAAGCATGGTGGCACAGACTTTTAATCCCAGCACTGGAGAGGAAAAGGCAGGAGGATCTCTTTGAGTTTGAGGCCAGCCTGGCCTTCACAGCAAGTCTAAGACAGCCAGGGCTACACAGAGAAACCCTGTCTAAAAAAATCAATAATAATAATAATAATAATAATAATAATAATAATAATAATAATAATAAACCAAACATCAGAGCCACACCTGCTGGCAGTTTGCAGGGTTCCTTTCACAAGGAAGGCTCACAGTAAAGTTTATAGAAAAAAATAGTGGATGGAAGAAAGATTTAAATCTTCATTTTATTTCAATTTTTAAATCTCCATTACAAGAAATTCTTAATGGGTTGAAAATAAAAGAAGTCAAAGATGGCAGGAGAAACTACAGAAGACCCATGGCAAGGGCTAGGGGGAGACACAGGGTTCTATTTTTATTTTGTATAGAGAACATTTAAGATCCTTCTACTGACAATGAATTGTGTGAAACACTTGAGGAAATGTTCTGCACGTCAAGGTCATATCATCACGGTGCTTTTCAGTTGCACATTGCTTCAAAATGTGCTTTTCTAGTTGTGATTGCACATTTACTTTTTAAAAGACACATGTTGTGTGTGTGTGTGTGTGTGTGTGTGTGTGTGTCCATGGATGATAGAAGAGGATAGTGGATCCCTTAAAGTTGGAATTATAGTTGATTAGGTTGTTGACCTGACATTGATACATTTTAATATCTTATTAAATGTGTGAGATACATTAAACATACCAAGTTTGGAATTCTTAAAAGGTGATAATCCTCGCAAACAGATAAATGTACCATCTGCTTCAGTATTCTCATTTTAGCAGCCCAAGCTTTGAACCCCAGCATTCAGAAGGCTGACACAGGAGGATCACAAGTTCAAGGCTGGCTTCCCCATGAAAAGGTGCAATTTACTCATCCAGCCAGTTAGCTCAGGTAAGGCAGCATACAGCCTCCCAGTGGTCATGAGTAAGAAACATCCTGAAAACACAATGATAAATTTCATTCACCACATGGTGACATAAACTGTTGAGATATACTCGACAGTATTCATTCAAACTTATGTGTAACCATAGTAAAAGAATCATTAAGACATTTGTTAATAATGTTTTCATTTTCTTCCTTGAAAAACAATGCCTCCTTCTACAGATGTTCATAACACATTCATTTATATTTTAGAAAATTCAAGTAACATGAAGGAAAGAAAAGTGGGACCAGGGCTAGAGAGGTAGCTCAGATGTTAAGAGCATTGGCTGTTCTTGTAAAGGTCCTAAGTTTGATTCCCAGTAACCACATGGTGGCTCACAACCATCTCATGCCCTCGTATGGCTTGCAGTGGTACATGCAGGCAGAACACTGTAAAATAAATAAATGAATAAACCAATAAATCAATAAATTAGAAGAAAGAAAAGGAAAGAAAAGACCACGAACAAATTAATACCTTAAATTTCTTCTTAATGTTCTTGGATGAGGCTGAAGTGGTGGCTCTGAGGTTAAGGGCACTACTCGCTATCCTTCCAAAGGTTATGAGTTCAATTTCCAGCAACCACATGGTATCTCACAACCATCTATACTGAGATCTAATGTGCAGGCAGAATGTCGTATAAATAATAAATAATTCTTTAAAAAGTTTTGGAAACATGATCCTCCTGCCTCTGCCTCCTGAGTGCTTACCCTGCAGGTGTGTTCCCCACACCTAGCCTTAGAGGAAGACAATGCAGCCAATCCTGATGAGTCCTTATAGACTAGGATCAAAGGGAATGGGAGGAGGACCTCCTTTATCAGTGGATTGGGGAGGGGTACTGGTAGGGGAAGAGGGAGGGATGGTGGGATTGGGAAGGAAGGTGGAAGGGAGGGAGCTACAAGGGGGATACAGAGTGAATAAACTGTAATTAATAAACTGTAAAAATAAAAAAAAAAAACATGTAGCCTTGTAAGATAAAAATGCTACTTAACAGACATAAAGAGGGGGAGACAAGTAAACAGATCAACTGTGCTTAGCCCACCTCAGAGAAATTGTATGAACAGTTCCTAAGTATAAAAACAATGAGGCAAGCTGGGTGTATTTTATCATGCCTTTTAATTCCAACAACCCTCAGGAGGCAGAGGCAGGTATATCTCATAGAGCTGGACGGTAGCCTGGTCTATGCAATGAGTTCCAGAATAGTCAGGGGCACAGAATACTCTGCAAAAATTAATCAAACAATTGATAGAAAGAAATGACAGCTCTTTGCTCAAGTTTCTACATGAGCTATTCATTCCCTCTAGTTATGTACATATCTTCTAGAAACTTGAAGTGCCTCACTTTAAATTGTAACATTGATATGATCTTCCTAAAATGAAATCTATATTTAAACAGTTACAAATAACAGATGAAAGCATCAGCAATGTAAATGTTGATCAAAAATAGGCAACATAGGGCATGAGAGTTGGCTCAGCAGTGAAGAGGTTTTGCTGGTCTTGCAAATAACTAGTCCTGATTGCCAGTATTTACATAAATATGGGAATCAGGAACCATGGGGAACTGGAATGAGTGGCAACAGAGCCCACACAGAATCCTGGGAATCAAACACCAGAGACAAGACTAAAAGGGGCAGATCTAACTTTATTATCCATTGTAACAGCCTGTAAATGACTGAAAGCCCAATCAGAACCTCCCATGCTATCCTCAAGTACCAGGAACAATCAATGCAGTTGGTTCACTATAAGGAAAAGTGGGAGTTGAGTGGAGAGGCAAGGTCATGTTAGGAGACAGATTGGGAAAGAATCTTCACCAACCCTTTATCTGGCAGAGGATTCATATCCAGTATATATAAAGAACTAAAGAAGCTGAAAAGCAGCAAACCAAGTAATGCAATTAAAAAATGGGGAACGGAGCTAAACAGAAAATTCTCTGTAGAGGAATATCAAATGGCAGAGAAACACTTAAGGAAATGTTCAAAGTCATTAGCCATTAGGAAAATTCAAATCAAAATGACCCTGAGATTTAATCTTACACCCATCAGAATGGCCAAGATGAAAAACTAAAGTGACAACACATGCTGGAGAGGCTGTGGAGAAAGGGGGACCCTCCTCCACTGCTGGTAGAAATGTAAACTTGTACAACCACTCTGGAAATCCAGCTGGCGTTTTCTCAGACAACTAGGAATAGTGCTTCCTCAAGATCCAGCCATACGACTACTAGGCATATATCCAAAAGAGGCTCAAGTACACAATAAGGATATTTGCTCAACCATGTTTGTAGCAGCTTTATTCGTAATAGCCAGAAGCTGAAACAGCCCAGATGCCCCTCAACTGAAGAATGGATACAGAAATTGTGGTACATGCACACAATGGAGTATTACTGTGCAATGTAAAACAAGGACATCATGAAATTTACAGGTAAATGGTGGGACTTGGAAAGGATTGTACTGTGTGAGCTGTCCCAGAAGTAGAAAGACACACATGGTATATACTCACTCATATAGACATATAACATAGGGTAAACCTACTAAAATCTGTACATTAAAAGAAACTAACTAAGAGAGAGGATTCTGACTAAAATGCTCAATCCCCATCCTGAAAGGCAAACAGATGGACATCAGAAGAAGAAGAAAACAAGAAACCACCTAGAAACCTGCCACAGAGGGCCTCTGAAAGGCTCTGCCCTGCAGACTATCAAAGCAGACACTGAGACTTATGGCCAACTGTTGGGCAGAGTGCATGGAATCTTATGTAAGAAGTGGGAAATAGTAAGACCTGGAGAGGACAGGAACCCCACAAGGAGAGCAACAGAACCAGAAAATTTGAACACAGGGGTCTCCCCAGAGACTCATACTCCAACCAAGTACCAGGCATGGAGATAACCGAGAACCCCTGCACAGATGTAGCCCATGGCAGTTTAGTGTCCAAGTGGGTTCCATAGTAATGGGAAGAGGGACTGACTCTGACATAATATGATTGGCCTGCTCTTTGATCACCTCCCCCTGAGGAGGGAACCAGCCTTACCAGGCAACAGAAGATGACAATGCAGCCCCTCCTGATGTGATCTGATAGACTAAGGTCAGAAGGAAGGAGAGGAGGACCTCCTTTATCAGTGGACTTGGGGAGGGGCATGGGTGAAGAAGGAGTAAGGAGGGTAGGACTGAGAGGGGAGGAGGGAGGGATTTATGGGGGGATATAAAGTGAATAAAGTGTAATTAATAAAATTAAATTAAATTAAAAAAATTCAGGCTTGGCATGAACACTCACTTTCTGGGTTTTTACCCATTCTGATTGAATAAAATTCCTAGGGTATCTTTAGGAAGATGTGCTTCTATTCAGATGAATTAATTCCTGATTATATAATTTCTGATTTGATTCAAACAATTTTAGAAGTTAACTTGCTTAGAACTTCTAAAACAATTTTACAGTTTTATGGCTGCAATAAACACTTTTGTGGTTCTCCATAAGTCTCACTAAGAGAAGGGCTTGAGACAGATTGTGGCTTCAGATAAGCTCCCACTGTAGGGATAGCTCCATTCATTCTTGTATACAGCAAAAATATAGGCAAGTTTACACTTCTAAAAATGCAAATTATAATGGGGCAACCAAGAAATGACTACATTAAATATAAAACTTGACGTCAACATATATATAAATTGTTTCACTGTAATTCCTTATGCCTTGTCAGCTTATGGCATAAAATACTGTCAGTTTAAATTCACTTTGTATCTTGGAATGAAAGACAGATAAAAGTTTGGTCCTGAACTCACTACAAACTAAGAGATAGCTGGAGAATGTGTAGCCAGGTCAGTCCTAATTGGGCAGACATATATCTTCTTGTAATCTCTTGGACCCTGTTAACCTTTAACCCCTGTCAACCTTTGTCATTCTGAACTCACCATGAACTTCTATAATGGATACACAAATACAAAATATTTAGTTTTAATGAAAATACATGTAACCTGTTAATTTTTTAATTCCTCTTTATCTGTAATCAATTACCTTTTTGACTATGAATTTACTCCTTTGTCTCAGAAATAAAAAAGCTAAGACAAGGCCATAAGCAAGACTGAAGCCCCCTGCAAGTTGCTTCATCCATGAGTTGTAAATATGTAAATATGTGCATTGATGTGTTTGCATGGAATATGTCTGTTTTTGTACATGTTACATGAGTGTATGTCAATTGCTGCCTGCAAGGTGCTTCTTTTGCAACATCCATGGAATATGTGCATAAATTTGTACAGGTTTATATATCTGATCATTTGTCTATGTGATTGTATGTGGGAACCAGCCATAACCGGTGGACCAGGAAGATGTTCTCCCAAAGGCACCCTGAATTTGCTGCAGTTTATGCAGAGGAAATGCTAGCTAAAACCAACATCATCATCATCATCATATGTAAGCTTGTGGGAATTTGTTTGAAAAATTTCTTGTTTCAGTGAGTGTGTATGCCTGAGACCTCTTTCTTTTTTCTCCATTTCTCATTCATCATTCACAGAGGGCAATGGGACCCTAAACGTCTACCAGCCCTGGGAGCCTGCCTCAAGAGGACAGAGGATGGCCAGTGAGCCCATAGTGTCCTGAAGAAAGTGTCTGAGTAAACAAGCCTGAAGCATTTTGTCAGTCTAATTAAGACCACCTGTTGTTAAGCAATAACATTAGGGAAAGAGTAATTTTGGTGGGAGGGAGACCAAAAAGCCTTAAGTGGCTCAAATGGTAAAGCACCAGGCTCCAAGTAAGGAGACTGGGGGTTAATATTTAAATAAAACTACTTTTGACTTCCTCATCAAGATGCTCAAACTAAGTTTAGGTATACAGAAAGATACAAATATCAGTCTCTGACCATGAATTCATGTACCACAGTCTTTTAACCCTCAGTATTCACTTCTGGATATTAAAAAAATATCAATTATTTTGAGTCTATAGTTTCATCACAAAATTTCTTCCTTCCCTTTTTCTCCCTCCAGGCCTTCCCACATACCCCCCTCACTCACCTTCAAATCAAAGGCTTCTTTCTTCATTGTTACTTCATGTGTGATGTATACATGTATTTTGAAATATAAACTGCTTGTTTTTTACAATGCTAACTATATGTATGTTTTCAAAGATGAACAACATTTCTTTATATAAGAAAACTGAATGTTCTAAGTGATTGTATTTAATTTATAGTTAAATATAGGAATGAAAGTAACCAATAATAATCAATTTTAAAAAACTAAGGAAACACCAAAATGAATTTATAAACATCTTTTAGTAAAACCTCAGTATTAAGAGACCCAATCCTACAACAAAGTGGCAAAGATTGTTAGACAAAACATTTAGACAAAACAATTAGAAATTATGCTGCATTCAAAAAAGTTCAATACATCAATAACAGTGATTTTATTTGTTGTTTTTATTATTTTTTATTTTTTCAATTACAATGTTATTTCAAACATAATGTAATTTCATCATTACCCCCTTATTCCTCCTTTGAAACACTCTCATACACTCCTCATTGTTCTTTTCAAAAAATTGTGGTGTCTTTTTCATTGTTATTACACACACACACACACACACACACACACACACACACACACACACACACACACAGTTTTTGAGCATAGCATTAGAAACAATAACAAAAAGAAAAATATCAGGCTGGAAAATGCTTGCTTAAAAACTACCCCATGCTCAAGAATAATGGCCAGCACTCACGATTCCTGAATGAAACCTCAGAGGCAGAACTAAGTCCAGAAATTTATACACTGAAACCCCACAATATGTCCTCCAGCATATCAAGCCACTTAAAAGCTCCAGCCCCTAGTACTACAGTACTACAGCACAGATTCTCCACTTCTTCCCTCAAAAGACTAGCACATCAGTGTTCTGACTGTGAGAAAAATCCTGCTTCTGGAAATGCCTGTCTTCTCTCTATTAATTCCATCTCAACTGCATCAATTTTGATATAACAGACACTACAGCATGCATTGAGAATCATAGGTTCATATTTTAACTCTTCATTCAACTAAACATTCAAATGTAAAATATAAATTGGTAGAGTTCTACATATATAAAATCTAACAAGATTAAATCAAGATGAAATAAATTATTTAAACAGACACATAACAACCAAAATAGAAAAAGTAATTTAAATCTTTCAATTAAGAAGAAAAAAAATAAAAGAAAACAAGCATAGGTTTAGATTCAGCATGAATTCTACAAAAGTCTCAAAGAACTCACTGCAATACTCCTTAAAGTATTCCACAGAATGGAAAAGGAAGAAACACTTTTATATTTTGTTCAGACACCAGTATTATCTTGATAACAAAAAAATCAACTAATGAAAATTAATAACTCAACCTAATACTGTGATAACTAATTAATAACTCATGTTATTAAAGAACTTCTATATAGGTATACAGTTATCTGAACAAGAGACATACTAACTTACTGAACATATTATGACTAGAAGCCATGATTATAGACTATGTCAATATCTATGTCAAATATTACTTTTTCCCATAACACTAACTTACATAGTACACTAAAGATTCAGAGTTCATCTTGTATTTACCTATCATTGACTGAATGAAGAGATCTTGAAGAGACTTGCTCAACAATATCCTTGATGATGCCCTATTTGAAGGTGATCTCCAAGGCTTATTAAGTGTAAATGAGTCCTAAGTTTATATATTTTTGTTTAAAACCCTCACATTACATTTATCACCAATACATTGAGATATGGCCCAGTCTCATGAGCACTGTCTGTGTTCTAAAATTTCATAATGGAAGCAGTTTTGGTTTCACCTTCATCTTACTTTATTAATACTAAATACTAAATTAAAAATTGAAAGCAAATTTCTTTTCAGTTACTGTTGACTCTAGGACAGGGTATTTATTGTCCACAAAGGGATCTTCTTATGGTCTTGTGTCATAAATATAGATTGTAATTTTGGTGAAATGGCTACTTTGGATATGATCCCCTTGTCTATATCTTATGGTGTTGGACATATTCCATGAATTATAAAAATAAATTGTTACTGAACTTGCTATATTTTTGCACTGATTAAACTTACAACTTACAGAATTTTACCTCACATTAGGAAAACATTTGTTGAAATATATTAAAATTTAATGTCTCAAATCGGTGCTTTCAGTCCCAAAATCATGTAAGATAATTATAGACATATATGCATATATTGTAATAGTTTCTTTTCCATTTTAACTTATACTTTTGATTATAAGATGAAAATGTTTTATTAGCTTGACCACAGTAAATTATTTACCAATAATGTTAGATCCTGGTGCTTCTCTTGCTTATGAGTGAGGCTTACCGGCCATGGTAGAAGTACACCCTTGTTTTTGTCTTGTTTAGATCCCATTTCAGTTTTCCTCAACAGCATTTTATGGACGGTATAGACCACTGCATACACTGCATTTGAGATAGAATAGCTGGGCTCAGAATTGGTCATTACAGCGATTCCTTCTGGATTAATCTTCATAGAAGTATATGCTAGGTATGGCTTACAATTTCTACACAGCAAAGCAGGATGCGAGCAATCAAAATTGTCAACCCAGGATTTATGGAAGTAAGAATCTCCTGGATACAGGGTGAATCTAGGTGCCTTGAGAAAATGCTTTAAGCAAGGGATGGTTCTTGACTTTGAATAGAGAAGCTTCCTCTGAAAAAGTTCATCAAATCATTCTAATTTGATACAGACTCTAAATATAATGTGCTGCTTTGCCATGTGTCACAACTTCCTTCTAGTTGAAAATGTTATTTGCCAAATGGAAAAACATAAATTATTAATATCACTATAGAATACCTGTACATTTTCCTGTGTATGTTGGTTGAAGTTCAGCAAATCAACACCAAATAGTACCCACATTTTAATTAGCTGAGAGTTTTTCTGTAAAACCCACACAGACATTTGTCTTTCTTTCCTTCCTTTCTTCTTCCTTCTCCTCCACTTCTCACTTTTTTTCTTTGCCCAAATGTGTATGGTTCAGTCCAGCAATTGTGGCCAGATCCTTGTATACTTAGTCCCCAGCACCCTAGCCACTAAGCACAATGAGCATACCTTAACTACTCAGCCTCCAGCACCCTAAGCATTATTTAGTGTCCTGCCTGCTTGTGCACCTGCAGGCCAGCAGAGGGCGCCAGAACACCCTGTACATGGTCGTGCACAACCTCACACCCAGGAGGGGTAAACCCATCTCCCAGGGATGCACAGGCTGAGGTGGGGAGGAGGCTTGTGCCTCTCTCTTCCCGCCATCCCCTGCCTGTGGTCGGCCCCACGCACAAGCCGCTAGGGGGCAGGCAGGCGGGCGGTGGATGGAGGGAACCCCCATGGCCTCCCCGTGGATGTTCTGACGAAGAGCTTGAATAAGAAGGATGTTGACCTGGGAAAACTCCACAAAGGTACCTATTGCGGAAGTCCCGCCCCTTCCGGCTTCGATTCTGAATCTGCCCTGCAGAGAGCAGAGACTTCAGGGCTTGGAGGGTCAGAGGCTCCCCTCCCCCACCTCCCTTTCCACTTCCCGCCATCTCCCTGGCCTCGGACACGGGTATGTAAAAACAAAGCTTGTAGTCACAGACCGACCATTATCATTGGTTTCCCACTTGGGAGCGCTTGCTGGTCAGTGAAGTACCAACAGTCCCAAGATGCATCGCGGCAGAGACCCACCTGCCTAAGAACTACAAACATGGCTTCGGAGCAAGGTCTTCTGGGATTGCATCTGAGAACTACAAAAATGGCGTCCGGTCCTCGCGATGCCTACCGGGATTGCTTGCAGTCAAGCATTGGCCTCTCTCCCCTTCTCCCGCATACACCGTTGCCAGGGTACCGCCTACAAATCCCAGAATACCACGCGTGCTGTACCCACCATTAAATGTTGGCGTTCCTCGCAGTGGACCTAGTAAGCCCCTTCACCATGCTGCTTTCTGCTGTGGCACAAAGTCGTCCTCAGAGCCCACACAGTCTTTTCTCTGATCAGGGTGTATGTAAATCTCCCTGCCACGCTGTACTGACCCTGGCATCATAATTGGTCAGAAGCTTTGTGACGTCATCGCCCCGCCCCCTGTCCCGGAAGTTAACACACTTAGCTGCTGTTTCTGCTTCTGCTGCTGCTGCTACTACATACAGTAATAAAGGCCCAGGCCCTGGTAGCTGGAGAAGGAGTCCTTGGGTCTCCTTTAATTACGTCATTGGGAGTCAGACACAGATATTAATTCTCTTTCAAATATTAAAAAAAAAAAAAAGATGGATGAGGCGCCACACGCCTGTCATCCCAGCATTCCTACAGGCAGTGGGGGGAGCGTCTCTGAATTTTATTCACTGCAAAAATTTCACTATCTGATGAATTGTACCATTTTGTTTGACAGTGATTATACTATATTTTTAAAATTACATAATGAACAGTGGATAAAGCAGTGTCTACTCTTCGAGGTGAACCTAGGTTCAATCCCTAACACCTACCACTATCTGTGAATCCAGATCCAGGGTATATCACACCCTCACACAAACAGGAAGGCTAAGAGATATTTTTTCTAAAAATATAAAATAAAATTTCTTAGTCATGAGAATAAAAGCTCTGCTCTGAGAAGGACTGTGAGGAAGGCAGCAATGACTGATTTAACATCTATGCATCCACAGACACACACACACACACACACACACACACACACACACTGATAATAATACTCAGAAACCTTATAAAAAGATTAGGATATATGAATCCCTCTCTTAAACAAATCCTTAAATGTCTAAGGTCCTGCCAGGTGTGCTTGCACAAGCCTTTAATCCAGGCACATGAGAGGCAGACACAGACCAATCTCTGTGAGTTCAATGTCTGTCTGGTTGACAAAGAGAGTCCAGAATAGACAGGCCTACACAATGAAACTCGGTCTTAAAAAAAAAAAACAAAAATAAGATTAAAACAAAAAATGAGCCAGGCATGGTGGCACATGTCTCTAATCCCATCTCTCCAGGAGACACAAACATGCTGCTGTGTGAGTTCAATGTCACCCTAGTCCACAAAACAATTCCAGGACATGCACAGCTACAGAGAGCAATCTTGTCTAAAAAACTGGCTCCTTCACACCTGCATGACTAGATATGTCTGAAATCACATAGTGTGCCTACGCTATAAGAAAGTCTTGCCAGGCATGGTGGCACACATCCTTAGTCCCAGCACTTTGGAGGCAGATGAAGGTGGGTCTATGTGAGTTCAAAGTCATCTTGGTTTACAAAGAGAGTCCTGGACTGGCAACAATGCACTGAGACACCATGCCTCAAAATTAAAACACATTAAATTAAATTAAATATTAAAAAAAAAAATCAAAAAAATCAAAGCCTGGACTGTTGGCAATTCCTCTAATACCAGCACTATGACTGGCAGAGGGAGATGGATCTGTGTTAGTTCAAGGCCTGCCTGGTCTAGAAAACTTTGACAACAAGCCTGATTGTCAGTCCAGTCAAGGCCATACACAGAATCTCTTTCTTTAAAAAAAAAAAAAAAAAAAAAAAAAAAAAAGGAAAACAAAACAAAACAAAAAAACATTCTAATAATGAAAGATAGTTTTCTTTTTTCACTTTTTAAAAATTTATTAATGGTTTTATAAATTACAGCTTATTCACATTGTATCCACACTGTAGCCCCATCCTTCTTCCTCTCTTTTACCATCCTTCCAAACTTCCTCCCATTCCCACCCCCAAGTCCACTGATAGGGAGGTTGTCCTTCCCTTTCATTTGACCATAGCCTATCAGGTCTCATCAGGACTGGCTGCATTATCTTACTCTGTGGCCATAAGGCTGCACCCCCCTGAGGGGGAGGTGATCAAAGAGCCAGCCACTGAGTTCAGGTCAGAGACAGTTCCTGTTCACATTACTAGTGATCTCAGTTGGAGACTGAGATGCCATGGACTACATCTGGACAGGGGTTGTAGGGGTTCTAGGTTATTTCCATGCATGTTCCTCAGTTGGAGTATCAGTCTCAGAAAAGACCCCTGTGCCCAGTATTTTTTTCATCTGTTGCTCTTCTTGTAGAACTTCTGTCCCCTCAAAAGTCTTTCTTAGTTATCAGAGGAAAATGCAAATCAAATGACCCCAAGATTTCTCATTACACCTATCAGAATGGATAAGATAAAAAACTCAAGTGACAACATATGCTGGAGAGGATGTGCAGAAAGGGGAACACTCCTCCACTGCTGGTGGGAATGTAAACTTGTACAACCACTTTGGAAATCAATCTGGCACTTTCTCAGAAAATTAGGAATAGTGCTATCTCAAGATCCAGCACATGTCCAAAATATGCTCAAGTATACAACAAGGTCATTTGCTCAACCATGTTTGTAGCTGTTTTATTTGTAATAGCCAGAAGCTGGAAACAACCCAGATGCCCCACAGTTGAGGAATAATTACAGAAATTGTGGTACATTTACACAAGGGAATACTACTCAGCATTTAAAAATAAGAAAATCATGAAATTGGCAGGCAAATGGTGGGATCTAGAAAAGATCATCCTGAGTGAGGTATCCCAGGAGCATAAAGACACACAGGGTATATACTCACTCATAAGTGGGTATTAGACATATAATACAGGATAAACAAACTAAAATCTATACACCCTAAGAATCTAATCATGAAAAGAAACATTTTTTGATCTGTTTTTCATCATAGCTTTGGAGGAAGTAAATTATTTACCATGTTCACTTATAATGTAATGGAGGAGGTCACCAATTGTGGTTTGTGTTCTATATTTTGAAACATTGGTGTAGGTATTGAAGTTTGCTGTATGCATATCAAATCCAATCACAGAAGCTTATTAGGTCTTTCTGATATTCTTTCTGTGGCTGTTGTTGATCTAATGCATTTCTACTTGGTGATAGGTATTTTTCTGCTGCAAAGTATAGAATGGGATTCCCATCATCTATGTGATCCATTGCTTATTAATATCAGATAGAGTGTGATCATGCTTTTCAATGAAGGGTCTCTGAGAAAGTGTGGTGATTTTGTTTTACATTTTCACAAATTCCTTTAAGATTTTTTTTCAAGTCTGATTTGGTTGTCAGTAATTAGGCAAAACTGCATTTGAAATCTTGATTATCATGTGTCAGCCATCTGAGTACACGTCCAAGGGTGGAAGATGTTCCCCCAATGTGTTCTATTTTTACCAACGTTAATGTTAAAATGCTTAATAGTGTGTATGAATGTATGACTGTATGTATGTATATAGTTTGAATTTCCATTCTTCTTCATGTTCCCATTAGTTACTATACGGCACCTATTGTTGAAGTACTGCCTTCTGAGAGAATTATCTAGGGGTGCTAAATAATGTAACAGCAATGATGTTTATTTAAAAAAAAAGCATGTTGTGTGTGTGCAATGTTAGTATGGGTTCTTAGGCCATGACAGATGTGTGAAGACTTGGTGAGAGCCTTGTGGGGTTTATTTTGGTCATTGGTATACGATGTTCAAAGTCAAGTTGCCAGTTTTGCTTACCACAGACATTCCCCACTAAGTTCATTGATACTCAAATAAACTTAATTGAAATATTACATCAGTAAAATATTGTCTTCTATCCAGATTATAAACCTGTTGTCATATAAGGATGGAAAAACATGAAATAAATAATAATAAATAATAATAATAATAATAAATAAATACTATGTACAAATTAAAATGATATAATGCTGTCATTTTTTGGGATGTGTTAGTTCATTCTTAGGAGTAAAGACTTGCTCATAACACTGTCTCAGATCTACAAGTGAATGTCAGAGAATTGTCTCAGTGGGAATAGTTGGTTGTTTCTAAGCCTGATGATTTGAGCTCAATTTCTAGGTAGCCAATATTACTCCTATAGAATTTTTCTAATATTTCTATACTTGGGCCTTTGTATATATAAATTCACACACTAGTACATACATAAATAATTTTTAAACCTAAATAAGGGCCAGTTTTTTCACTGGTCAAAAAACATTCTTTGGGTTTCATGTTGAAAACTCATATATGGGATGTAAACAGATAGTAAACAGCAATAAGTTGTTGTCCTCTCACTGGCACATACATACTCAAACATTTTTCAATGGATGAAATTAAAGCAAAGGAGAAAACCCACTTACTGACAACATCAGAAATGATTTTGCAATTGTAAATAAATATAGAATTTGAAGACTTATTACTGTTTGTTCATTAGAAGAAAAAATGTTACCTTTGTACATCTTATTTTATCCTTTCATTCCTTGATTCAAGAATAAGTCATTAAAAATATCTTAGCTTTGCTCAGAGGTGCATCCCTGTCATCCTAGACCTGGGAGTCCATGGCAACCTAATCTTTCTGAGATTATGGTCAGCTTGGTCCACACAGTGAGCTCTCTTTTGTGTTTGTTCATTCATTTATTTGTTTGTTTTTTAGACAGAATTTCCTTGTGTAGTCTTGGCTGTCCTAGACTTACTTTGTAGACCTGGCTTGCCTCAAATTCAAGTCTCTTCTTCCCTGAGTGCTGGGATTACAGGTGTGTGCCACCATGCCCAGCTTCAAAGACTGAGTTCTAAAACAGGCATGGCTATGTAGAAATATCATGTATTTAAATGATCCCCCAAAATGTACTCTGTATCTCAAATTATAGGGTTTTTTTTTCCCCCTCAGGGATAGTGTCCACAGAGCTGGGTCCTGGTACTGTTCCTGGTCCTGGTCCTGGTCCTGGTCCTCAGAGCCTAGCTCTTGGCCCAGCTGTGGCCCCAAAATTCTGCTGTCAAGCACTGGCCCTGTTGGGCTTTTTTTCTGGGGCTCCATCTATCCCAGTAGACCCCCTGCGCACCAACTACACACCTGGCAGCATCTTCTATAGATGGATGCACATGCCCAACTCGCAGGAAACTCTCGACAAAAACAGGCTCCATACCTGTTGGCTAAGCCCCAGGAATGGCTCCCACTGTGGGCAGATGGGAGGCCCCATCTCTGAATACATCACTTAAGTTGAGTAAGCAACACCTTTTTAATAATAATATATGAAACCAACAACAATAACACAACAGTGAAAAACAGCAATTTAAAAATATACAAAATTAAGGGAATCTTTTCTCTAGGGGAGCAGGCACTGGGTGCAGCTCAGCCAGCAATTGTACCAACTATATGTCTACCTTGGGCAGCGGGGACACAGGATTGGGTGCCCCCAAGTGCACTACAGTGGAGAGAAACAGTAGCTCATCCACCAAGTCCACAAGGGACTGCCGTCCTCTGATGCTAAAGCCAGAGGTTGCACTGGTCCAGCTTCTGGCAAGACTGGGGATCCTGCAGCCATGGGATCCAGGATCTCAGCATCCTCTTGGGGCTTAGCATCTGCCCCCAAAACCAGTCTCCGTTTCTCCTGTGCCCCCAAGGTGTCTTGCATGGACAGCTCTGCAGTTGAGGCCCCAAGGAGCCCCTGATCTGAGCACAGAAAGGGGTGAGTCGTCATCTGGGATAGGGGGCAGCCTGAAGGCACGCAAAATGGGGTGAGCTCTCCCAAGATGGCCTCTCCATGCCAGGGAAGGCACAGTCCCTCTCCTACCTGCAGGATGGTCAATTTGACAGGCTTCCAGCTCTGCTCTCCTGGCCAGAGCTTCAGGACACTTTCCCCTGTGGGACCCAGGGCTGGAACCAGCTGCTGGTTCTCCAGACACCGCCTCCCGGGTCTTCCTCCCCCTCCTCCTCCTCCTAATCCTCCTCCTCCTCCTCCTCCTCCTCGGGCTTCATCCTCTTGACCTCCTGCTCCTCCATTGCCTGGAGGATCTCCCCAGATTGGCAGTCCAACTCTGCAGTGGGCACATGGATCCTGGCATTGTCCAGCAGCCGCCTCATGATGATGGTCAGGTCCGGGGCCCCACAGAAATCCTGGGGGAATTTCTGCAGCCACTGGGACAAGAACGAGAAGATGGCCCTGTGGGCAAGAGCAGGGCAGAGGGACTTGAGGTTGGGAGCCTGGCCTCTCTTTGGGCTGGGGGGAGGTGGAGGGGCATTGGTGTCCACCAGGGCACTTCCTTTTGTTCCTCCCTCTGCTGCTCAAAACCCAGGAGCCCAGTGGGAGACCTCTGTCCTCTACCAGCAGGTGAGGTTGCAGGGACAGTCCCTAGGGAGAGAACCCCAAAGGCAGGGTCCTCCATCCTGGCCCCCAAACCCTGGCCCAAACCTTCCCTCCCTCTCTGCCCCAAGCTCACTCACATCCTTGTCTTCTGTCTTCCTCACAGTCGGGCCTGAAGGATCTATACCTGTGACAGTCCACGGAGGTGTCACCCTAAGGCCTGTGTCCCCAACCCACCCAGACATCTAGAAGGAGCTATTAGAATCTTCCCAGGGATGGTGTTTGGGGTGTTTGGGGTTCCATCCATCCCAAACACCGCAGATGGGGTCCAGAATCCTTTACACAAAGGGGGAAAGGATGCTCAGGACTTGAGAAAGGGTGGTGTGTGACACTCCCTGGGGAAGGTGAATGGCACCTGCTAGAGCCCCACCTCTGCCCCAATCACCCATGTATGGCCATGTAACTTTAAAGGGCCAGGCCCACACCAGGCTGCTGCTGTGACTCAGGTCTGTGAGGGCACAGGCCCTAGGAAACTGCAGGAGGAGGTCTGAGGGCTGGATCCCTGGTGGAACCACTCGACTGCCTTTTCAGGATCAGGTCCAGAACCACCAGATGGTGGGCCAGATAAAGGGCAGAAAGAAGAAGAGGAAGGTGGGCAAATAGGAGATTATCTGCTCCACGAAGTTCACGCCATCATTGCTGAGCAATGGGGATACCATGCAGGAAGGCTCGCTTCCTTTTGCTCTGAGGAAGGACCAGGGCAGAAGAGAGGCTTGAACTGTGCAAACCCCGAGGGGCACCAATGACCTGTTTCCCTACACTAAAGCGGGCTTGAAAAGTGTTCCCAACAGGAACACTTGCCCAGGCAGCGACTGTGGTGGATGGGAGGTGGGAGTGGACCAGAAAGCTCCCCCACCACACGGTGGCCTTGGTTACCTTAGTCTCCCGGTGGGGAACAGGCCAGAAACGTGTCAGTGAGCACACCACATGTCTCCAGCAGTGACTGTGGCGACCACCGCTGGCTTTCAAGAGACCTGAGCCCCTGGAGGTCTGGAAGCAGAAGAACAGACTCACCTCTCCAGCTCCTCTGGACCAGTTGGTCTACCCAGGCAGCTGTTGCTGCAGCTGGCCTCTGGTTACCTGGCAACCAGGGTTCTGCGTTCCACCGGAACAATGCTGAGGAAGCATGGTTACTTACTGGAGTCACCTTCCCAAGCCTCCCCCTCATGGGCTCTCCCTGCGTGCCATCAGCCCTGCAGTCTCCGCTGATGAAACCATCAACCATTCCAGAGAGAAATGATGGAGAAGTTGCCTCCCATCACCACTAGAGTGCTCAGAGACACAGGAGATGGTGCAAGGATGAAAAGAACTGCAGCAGAAGAGAGGGATGGCTCCACAGATTGAGTTCTAAAAGAACCATGGGTATGTGGACATGCCCTGTCTCCAAATGATTCCAAAAAGGTAGACTATATCTCAAATTATGGATTTTTTTCCCAATACATATTGACTGGTATTCACAAAGCCTTTTGTTACATTTACTCACATCAAGAGAACTGTGGTAACAATGAAAATAAGAAGCAATGTGGAAAGTCCATTCATACAGCTGTAGAAATCCACTGAGTTCTTCTCCAGGCATTTATCAGGGACATCATCACCTTCAAGTGTTAGGAGACTGAAGGGGTAATGCAGCATCTTCATTGTCTGCATTATAAAGACACCTTTGGGAAATATAGGGTGAGTGGTACTGCTCCTTTATAAACCCAGTTTATTTCTGAACACTCACATAAAATGACTCAGAATTACCTGTGTTTCTAAGTCGAAGATATAAGATGTGATTCCCTAATGAAAAACATATTTTCTTCACATATGTTATTTTTTTTCTTTAAAAATTAAAAGTTATTTAATTTAGGTGCATAAGTTATGCCAGTGTGGATATCATGTACATGCTTGGTATCAGTGGATATCATGTACATGCTTGGTATCAGTGGTATCTGTTGCTCCATGATTGTATTTACAGACAGTTGTGAAATAACTCCTGCATAGGCCATGTGGTTGTGCAGCCAGCGTTCATAGATGCTGAGGCATGTATTCAGCCCTAGGAACATATCACTAATAATAGTAATGTCTATCTTTAGTGCTGTGGTGTTTCTTGTATGTAGCAGAAATGTGGATCCTTTTTTGGTATCCATTCTGTTAACCTGTGCCTTTTTATTCAGGACTTGATGCCATTGATGGTGAGAGATATTAATGAGGTGAAAGCCTCATTTTAAAAAAGCTATTTGTAAAACCTGATGAGAACCTCATTTCCAACTCCCACAGTTAGACCAGATGCCTGGCCTAGAGCACAGGCCTTGAGCTTGAAGTAGCCTACTCCCTTGAGCTCTCTAAGTGTTTCTAGAGAGAAATGGTACCTATGGACTTAGGGATCCTCTGTTCTTTGTTCAGAACCTGAGAGCCAGTTACCAAACCACCACTGGATAAAAAACAACACTCAGTGCTTTATGAGAACATGAAAATATTAAAAAAGAAATTAAGTAATTAACATTCATAAAAATCTTTTAGTCAGCTAAATTATTATTAGTTCTGTTTGTTTTTAGCCTTGGTTATCATGGAACTCACTCAGCAGACCAGACTAGCCACAAACTCACAGAGAATCCTCTGTCTGTGTCTCCAGAGTGCTGGGATTAAAGGCAAGAGCCAACCACTGTCCAGATAATTCTGATTAATTTTAAGGTTAACTATATGACAGTTAATTATATTAAACTGTTATTAATGTTTAAGTTATTGTATTTTGAATTATGAGTTTGTATAAATGGAGGAAGACAGCCAACATTATCCTATATACTTACAAGTTTATATGTGCATACATGTATGATACACATTAACACAAACATACATATATGTGTATATATATAGCATGTGTGTTCACACAGATTATATTTCTGTATGATTGCTCAGTTTCATTAATTAAGTAGTATTTTTTAAAACATGCGTTTAAAGATTATGATGCACATGCCTGTAACATCAACATTTGAAAGAGTAGGAGAATAAGGAGCTCAGAATATCTTCAGCTTTGTGCAAAGTTACATACTTATCTGCCTCTAGTAAAAGAGAAAGCATTTATAACTTGATTTTTAAATATTTATTTTTAGGTTTATTTTATTTTTAATCAAGTATATTTGTAGGGGACTGTGTGGAAGATTGTGCACAGTGAGTGCTGGTATACCTAGAGGCCAGAAGATAATTTTAAACTCCCTGTGGGTTAAGTTAAAGGAGCTTGTGATCTGACTTGTATACACAATAGAAAGTGAACTTTGCTACCCTAGAGCAATGGCTCATTTATTTGTTAAGAGCCCTTGTTGCTCTTGAGGACCTGAGTTTGGATGTGAAAAACTTAAGAGCTCTGCCAACAAAAGATCTCCACTTTCAGTTGTTAATTACACCCTAATTGTAGGCTGAATGTCTTTTCTCTCGTTGGAAGTACCCTGCTGTTTCATTTTGCAGACCTCCCAGTCTGGATAGCCATTCTGAACTGGACATTAAGGTGCAGGACTCCTGCTCCTCACCAGAGCCTAACTATATCTGTAGAGTGCCTTTAAACAAAGATGCCAACCACCGCTTTTGATACATGGCCTTGGACACAGATCCTATCTCACTCTCCATTCCCTTCACCTAAAGGATAATTAGGTACTGTGTTCTTGTTTCTATGATAGCAGTGTGCTGTTTAATGCAAATCAAGCATCTTAGAAGTGAATAATTTTAAATAATTATGCAACCTATCCTTGGAGCACCCCAATTCCAAGGAGTATATAGCTTTTATTTTCTGGAATTGAAATTGAACTTGCTTTCTTCAGGGGTTCCCTGAATGGCCAATCTCTGTCATACTTACTCACCTTCCAAACTTTACACCCAATCTGCTCTCCCTCCTGACTTCCTGGTTTGTGGAAACAGCCTCTAAGGCAGGAGGAGAATCACCTTATCTCTGTAATGCTTGTAAACCCTTGGGATCAAAAGTTTCAAACATCATAGCATTTCATATTTCAGATGTTTCTGGATGTGAGATGCCCAATCAACCAATGACTTAGGGGTGGGACTCTGTGAAATGTGTTACACCTAATGTTTATTTCACAGTAATGTTGCAGGCATGCTTCAGGGTACAGAAACTTTTGAGCCAAGCACAGTGGCTGTTGGAGAAAAAAGAAGAGCAAAAATTTGAGTACAGCCTCGGTAACTGCCCTCCCTCACAGAAAAGATAGAAGATAAAAAAAAAAAAAAAATAGAATCTTCTTTGCTACCTTTCTCTTCCTTGTGGGCTCATTTGATAATCATTACTCAATAGAGACCATGCTGCTATCTAAAGTTTGTATTTGCTGAGATGTAGGTTTCAAACCTGGGACAAATGGGAGAGGTGCCTATTTAACATATTAAAACCATTCTTGCTGCCAGTTTTCTCCCAGAAATCCTTCAGTCCCTACAAAGTGTAATATGCTTCTCTTCCCTGACATCCCCCACTCTCTACCCTAAATTTTTCTGCCCATGGTGTCTGGGCTAAACTCCCTTCCTAAAAATCAACTTGTAGATGGTTTAACAAGGTCATATGCTGGGGCCAGCAGGGCAGAGTCGAACGGTTCTTGAGTTGGGAGTGAGGATTAAAATTAGTAAAATAAACACACAGCACACAGGAAACGTTTTAAAGGTCCAGACTCGACAGCCACAGCAAAAGGCAGACTGCTGCAGCAAGCAGTGCCAGCAGCCAGTCTCAAGTGCTCATCCTCTGCCAGTCTCATCCTCTGCCTCCAGCCTTCTGACCACTTTATTTTTTGAGTAGTTACTTTTTGCCAGTAAAACATCTCAGAACAATAGGTTAATTTGTACAAGGAGCCTGAGGAAGAGGTGTAACCCTCACAAGCTATCCCACCTGTTGTCACAAACAAAAGGAGATGGACTTGCAAGTACTCCTCTGCCATTAGTAAAAGGCCTCCTAAAAGCCATCTCTCCACCGAGATTTAAATATCAAAGCAGGCTGCTGAGTCACAGCTCCTGACTTTCAGATAAGATGTTTTTAATGGCTCTGATGTAAATAATTTTAGAGGACCATGTGAAGTTAAGAAAAGTACACTCTTAATAGTAAAGCCAGAGGATCTTTAAGGTTGATGAGCAGAAACAAAAGCCCCAGGTAGCACTTACTGACAGGACACTCTCCAGCTGGGCATGTAACTAGGACAGCAATTGATTTCCTAATTATTTGTATTTGCCCTCAGCTTCTTGATATGATTTAATAAAAGTTATTAATGAGCAGGTAGGTTGCTGATTGTTTTTTTATATATATGAAAGTTTAGATTTGTGATACTTTTAAGACTTGTGTAAGATTATTTTTTTATTATAATTGATTCTTGGTTACCCTAAATTTCAGCTTGCCAATAAAGAAAACCTGGCTGAGAAGTTACATTTCTTGTTCATCTTGTTAATTAATCACAAGTTGTTTACTTACAAGTGTATATCAGGTCTTGGGAAAAACTTGATTTTCATATTTGTTTTTCATCCATAATATGTAAAACATTTTATTATGTGAAGGTATTGGGGGATATGTGGGGTTTTTTGCATATATTCATTGTACTCATTCACTGAAAGAAAAATAGAGTGTAACCACATTGTGTGTTTAGTACTGCTTGAAAGATCTTACTGGGATAGATAAGCTGTGGGAAAAGAGTAAAAGTGTGGATTGAACTGGAACTCTGGGTCTTGTTCCATCACAAAGGTGTATGGTTTGGACCTCACTCTTTGGAGTTTGTTTCATCCACAAAGATGTATGTAAGCAAAGTTGGGATAGAACTTGTGTTTGTTCCATCCATCATGATATATGCATATGTAGGTAAGGTGGTTTGGTGCTTGCTCTTTGGAGTTTGCTCCATCCACTAATATGTATGTATGCAAGGTGTTTTGGAACTTACTCTTTGGAGTTTCTTTCATCCACCAAGTTGTATATGTGTATTATGGATTGAAACTCGCTCTCTGAAGTTTGCTCCATCTACCCAGTATGTGAATGTGTTTGTATATATGGATATATGCAGGCATGTATGTATGTGTGTGTATATGTATGTATGTAATTGTGTACAGTAAAAGAAGCTTGTAAGAGAAGGTAAATAAAGAGAAGCTTAAATAAAGAGAAGAAGCTTTTTGAAACCTACCTGAGTCTGTTTTATTTCATCTTTAAGAATAAGTGTGTGTGTGTGTGTGTGAGCCTGAGGGCTACATCTGATCAGGGGCTTTAGGGCTTCACCATGCATGGTCATTGGTTGCAGTATGAATCTCTGCAAAGGGCCCCAGAGCCCAGTATTTCAGGGTTTGTTGGTCTCTTTTTGGATCTCCTTTCCCTTCCATGTCTTTCTGTCTCCCCATTCTTTCATAAAATTCCATGTATTCTGCCCCAAATATGGCTATAAGTCTCAGCCTCTGCTTTGATATGTTGATCAGCTGATTCTTTCAGAGTTTATCTGGGTCTCCTTTTGGGTTCCTGTCCTCTCCAGGTCTTTCTATTTCTCACTTCTTTCATAAAATTCCATGTATTCTTTACCCATCAGTTTGCCTTAAGTCTTCCATCAGTGCATTCTTTCAGAGTCCATCTGTGGTAGGCTCCTGTCCTGTTCCCTGTCTTCTCTTGATTTGGATATCTATCACATTTGCCCTTCTGAATGAGGATTGAGCATCTTCCTTGGGGTTTTCCCTGTTGTCCAGCTTCTGCAGGAGTATAGATCTCAGGATGTTTCTCCTCTATGTCTAATAACCACTTATGAGTAAATATATACCAAGTGTGTCTTTGTGCTTCTTGGTAATCTCACTCAAGATGATCTTTTCTAGTTTCTACCATTTGACTCCCAGAAAACTCCTTCAGCTGATAAACACCTTCAGCAAAGTGGCTGGATAAAAAAGTTACTCAAAAACATCAGTAGCCCTCTTGTATACAAAAGACAAAAGGGCTGAGAAAGAAACAACACCCTATTCTTCTTTTATTATTTTTTTATCAGTTACATTTTATTAACTCTGTATCCCAGCCATGTCCCGATCCCTCATTCCCTCCCAGTCCCTCCCTCCCTCCCTCATCTCCACTGTGCCCCTTTCCAAGTCCACTACACCCTTTTCAATACCAACAAATAACATAAAGTACTTTGGTGTGACCCTAACCAAGCAAGTGAAAGACCTGTATGAAAAAAAAAATCCTATTGGATCTTAAAGCTCCTCAGTCCTCACTCTTTCATCCCTTTAACCTGCCTCCCTGGTAGAAATAAGGGTATTCTAAAGACACATTAAATCTCTCCCTTAGGTGAACATCTAGTGAAACCACGGACTCCATGAAATTCTAATTTTCCCTCGAATCTCTTTCTGATTCCTCCAGATGAGAACTTCTTTACTAAATAAACATTAACTCAGTGTCTGAATACCTTGTAGGAGATAAAGAAGCTGAGAATGAAAGAGGGATTTAAGGATGGGAAAATTATTATATGGCTTGTTTATATGAGTGTTGTGTATCTTGCCTTCTATCTAAAACTGTTAGGACCTCAAGGATGAATGAGTTACCTTATAACTTGATCACTGGTCACAATTACAGAATAAATATGTTAATGTGTTTTCAGTTTTCATTAATAATTTGTTTTTGATCATTGCTTTCTCTCTTTTTATTTTAAAGAATAGTACCAGTATGTATCTCTGGTTGTCCTGGAACTCAGTATATATCCTAAATCTGCTCACCTTGTCTCCAAAATGCCTGCATTATAAGGAAACATGTCACAGCTTGATAATTCAGTTCTTTTAATTGGCTTATTGAGGATGAGTGGCTGAGTCTGTCTGGTTATGGTAACCAGGACATGGGTTCTGGTCCTAACTCCAGTAACAAAAGAAGGCTCCCATGAGATGGAGTCCTCCTGATTAAAGTCCACTGTCTTCCATCTATGAACCATATTTCTTTCCTTTATCATCAAGTGTATAACTCTTCCAAGATTAGGGCAGAGTTCTATCCTTATTCTACAGAGAGTGAAACCGAGGCTCACATAGATAAGTGGTTTTGTAATATAGTTAAGAGTAACTGCTCATCTTACTCATCACATCATTCTATTACATCACTAAATGAAGTTGAAGCCACCTCAGCAAGGTATGTTGACACAGGTCTGTAATCAGGTGCTTAGAAAGAGGAGGTAGGAGTGATCAGTGGTATAGTGGGAGACCTTCAGAACAAAGAGA